>CM059294.1:2527500-2790000 GCA_030340665.1 Neosalanx taihuensis | reverse complement strand
AGAAAATAAGCAACAATTAGCAAAGCGGCAGGAATGTCTTCCATTTACTCCATGTTTCTACGTTAGAGACTGAACATGGAGAAGGAATCCGAAAAATCTGTTCTGAAGTACGTCCGACCACGACGCTGCAGAAACCAGGCTCTTCCTCACCCCCAAAGCTCAGGCCCTAAGTTACAAGCAAACCAAATAAATAAACCACTCTCTCCTCTGTCACGTGAAATCAATTCCCTCCCAGTCTGAATCCAAGCCTCGCGTTGAATTCCCTTGGAACATCTCTACCCCCCGCTTTCGGTCCTCTCTGATCTGACAGAACTGGGGTGGTGAATCTCCCCTCCACAGCTGGTACGCTGCTGTCCAATCGGACGAGAGCGTTTCCTAGGGCAGGAAGGAAGCCAGCCTTTTGAAAGGACACAGCCTCTGCGCTGGATGTGGACGTTTGTCCTTGGATGTATTTACCGTAGGAAAAGCAGCCCTTTTGCACTCAGCACTCCCACACAGACGGTGAAAAGACAATCTCCCCTACAATTACACACAGTTAAAGGAAGATCTAAGCAAATTACAAGACGGCATAATATTCAGGTAGACACTTACCAGCATAGTATGATATCCTGGAAATATCTGCAAGACAAAAAAAGAGAGAGGCTGTTAATTGGGTGTTACTATGGGGATTTTCACACATATAAACAGACAGCTTGTGCTCCATTCATAGCTCGCTGGGATTTCCTGTTGCGCTTGAGACTCTGGTTCAGTGGCATTGGCTACCAGCCTGGCCCAGGGCAGACCAGCAGGCAGGCAGGCTGTCTGGCTGACTGACGGGTGGGCAGGGAGCTGTGGCGCCCCCTAGCGGTGGGAGAACCCATGCCCGCCCCAGTTCTGCCGGTCCAGCGGCGACCCCCGCGGCCCCTCCTTAACCGGCACGTAACCCAACACGATGAACTAAGCATGTGATTACGGAAAACGCCACCCGCCCTCCCCCCCTCTCACCCCTCCCCCATCAGACACCAGCTCGACGTACGGCTGGAGGTGGTTTTGAATGACTTTGATCGGTGGTTAACCGCTGTTCCCTGGTACGATATGAGGAGACAACGTGGCCAGGACCATCGCCGAGGCGGGGGAGAGGGGGGAGGAGGGGAGGAGGTCCGGAGGAGGAGAGGATGGGGGGATGATGTGAGGGAGAAGCGATAAGAGGTCGCTCGCCGGCGGCAGCTCGCCAGACCAAGCCGGGGTGGATTTTAATCTCTATTTAAAAAAGGGGGTTTAACTTGAAGACAGGGGTTGAAGGAAAGATCGGTAATCTGTTGTGACGGTTTTTCTGCGAAGAGAAACTACGGTTGAACCATCCCTTCAAACTGTTTCGTCAACCATCCGTGGAACACCGTGGTACCACAGCAAATATTGACAAGAAAGGGGAAGTCACCGCGCAAAAACGGAAAGGAGGGAGAAGAAATTGGGAAAAACTGCTTCCTTTTTACGTATTGATGTTAAACGGACTATGTTCAGGTTCCACAGGCAGCAGGGTGGTCAATAGTAGTGTGTGTGTGTGTGTGTGTGTGTCTTGGTTGGGTGCAGTGTAGTGTTGCGGGTCAATAAAGGTGTTCTTGGAGACCCCCAACATCCACACACACTTGAAGGTGCCAGTTTTTAAGCCACACCGAGAGAGATACACACACAAAACACAAAGGGTCTCTCTCCAATCCGTCTTTATTTCCGCTATCTGTTGAAAAAGCACCGTCTGCCAGGCACGCTCCCAAACACCTGCTCATCAACACGTCCGTTAAGATGGTGTTGAAGTGAACGTTGGCAAGGGCTGACAGGACACTGGCGACGCAACGCTGCTCCCTGTCAGCAGGGGGCAGTCCGCTGCGCCTCTCGTGACCCCCGCCTGTCTGAAGGGGCTCCCATGGCCGTTCGACCGGCACGGCCTGATACGTCCAATCATGCGAATGATAAAAGTGCATCCTGCTGATTGACAGAATGGATTATCCTATCATCATCCAGGATTGCGCCAGTGATGATGTATGAGGACCCGGGGAGGAGGGTGGGGGGGAAGAAACACCTGGTCCACACACACACACACACACACCTATTATTGATAACCTGTGCCAGACTAAAGTCCTGACTCAGCAGAGAAGAACACCTTGGTGACTCTCCACTCACTCACTAGACTGCGGTGACCCTGCCCAAACCCAGCCTAGACATGTGCTATCTATAGTGACAGCTGCACAGTGAAACACCATCAGAACACAACCTTGCTGGAACTTTCTCAAAGGGAAAGTGCACCCTCAATCAGCAACCCTGTAAGAGATAAGAAACAATTCCTCCAGACGACAAACGAATGTCTGATTCCACCTGTGACGTTAACTGCAGTCATGGATACGTTCGCTGTTTTTTCGTTGTGCAGGGTGTTTTGGAGAAAACGATCTACACTAGGCCTGGATCACGGTGTATGCAATTTACAACATGTCTTCGTCTAATCGCTTGATCCAATTTGTCCCTCCTGACTAACATTTGGGTCACGATTTGTTGGCTCCAACCACTGAAGACATGGTGTGGCACCAAATGTATGGATAATTCGGGCGTAGCATATCCAGCATAAGGCCTTAATGTCCCTTGTGGAGAAATGCTAATTCCACTTTAGTTGAATAGAAAGTCACAGCGAATTACACAAATGAAAACTAAGCCTTTCTTTTCGGATAGAAAACACAATGTTCATCCCGGACCCTATGCGCGGAACTCGAAACGAACACGACCAGCACCGAAAAGCGATACGCAGAAACTCTAACTGACGATGCCGTTACTTAGGTGTTTTCTCGGAGTGGTAAAGGCTAGTAATTGGGTAAAGACACAGCCTAGTACTGAGATGATAAATGCTGGGTGGAACAGCATGCTGTGGTCTCAACGCTGGATTCCTGGGAGTCCTCGGCTTCCGAGGCCCGGAAGAATCGGTGTCAATGCTACAAGCTCAGCAGTTGGCTCCGAGTGTCTCGTTTCATTTGGTCTTTGCATGTCACGCCAGCTCAACTATGCGATCTATCAATGAAAACTGTCAGCAACCTTTTATATTAACCAAGCTGCGCGAGACTGCGTTGCGCAAGTCATCTTTTGTCGCCAACTCGTGTACAACGGCGAACTGATGGAGATGGAAGGGTGTAGAAAAATGCAGAGATCTAATTCATCCATGATCTTTACGTGGTGATGGGGTGATTGTGACCGTTCCGAGGACACTGGGTTCTTCCACAGATCCTGTGATGCTGAATCTACCGCCACAACTCCCATCACTGCCAAGTCAAGTCTCTTTCAGAGCTGCGTAATGACCCATTCACTACAGCTGTGCTCGAATTCTCCCAAGCTACCTTCCAATTCTCCCAAGACCAGCATTCACTGTTCAGCATAAACCCTAAAAGTGTCTATGCGCATTAAGAGGTAAACGTTTTTTTGATTGATGGCCCTATTTCCTCGGTGAACGTTAAATGAATCCGCGCATGACAGCTCCATCTTACATGCCTGATTTGGGATAGTTGCATGTTTCTCACTTACTCCGTGCTGTCTCAATACTGAACAGTATCTTCTACCATCCACCACAATTCGCTACACGTCAAAGAATCCCTGTTTAAGTCATGTGAAATCTGTCCGGATTAACAGCAACGTTTAACCATTTGACGTCTTGTTTGTTGTTGTGTTGGCATGAGGTACACAGCCTCCCTAGCTAAAGTTATGGTGTTAAATGTATCCCTGTGAAAAAGCAATACCAACCATCAGTATTGTTCTGGGATGTCAGAAGTGAATTGTTCTTAACGTGGACACACAATAGACTAACATGTTTAATACAAACAGGCCTGTGTCCATTTGATAGGAGCTGTTTACTGTCCTTGAAGCAAACAGGCGGATGCGGTTTCAAAATTCAACCGGTGGGAAGCGGCGGTGGACGAAAGAGCGTGACTAGAAAGTGCTGGACGAGAAAACTGCTGACTGGACATCCATCGACGACGGGCGTTCCCGCCGCCTCATCGGGCAGAAAGGCTGGGATCCGTCTGGGACGGAACTCCCAACAGGAGCGCGATGGGCCCTCAACAGAGTCAAAGGGAGGAATTTGCTGAAAACAAAGTAACGTCATTCTAAACATCCGGAATGCCTTCTGTCTGCGACTGGGGCATGAGGCCCCTCTGAGGACCCACCCCTGGATGGAGCGTGAGCGCGCGCGGGCCAGAAATGCGGCGCGCTGCCTGCCGAAAGTAAACAACTACCGACGACGTCCCCCAGCTGATTCTTTCAAACGACGCTATCGAGACCCACAAATCGTTCCAGGGCTTGTACTCTGAGATAGCGGGTGAATGTGTCAAGTTATTGCAAGCCATCCTCAGATACAGATCATACCAGAATGCACAGCCTCAGGCAAGCAGAGCGGCTGTTTGAGGTAAGTGTCCTGGAATTCATCAGGTAACAGCAGAAAACATACCTTCACTTGAAACAAGCCTGCTGGAGTCACTCCCAACTTAAGGTATGGTGAACCCTCCATATAGTCAGTAAGGTCAGCCTTGTCTGTATAGGTATAATGTATAATATAGGTAAAAGGCTCAGAATGATGTAGATGTTTGATATGTTTCACCTGCTGCTTGCCTGTCATGGCAAGAAGTAGAGTGAGTTCCAATCCACACTCACTCTCTCCACCTCAGCTTCAAAAGATTCCATCAGCCCTTTAGTATCTAAAACCTTTTTTTTACATTTAGCAGACGCTCTTATCCAGAGCAACTTACAACACGTACAAGTACACTCCCCCCTGAGACAAGTAGGATGAAGTGCCTTTGCCCAAGGACACTACGCCATGTTGGCACCGCCAGGATTTTGAACCAGGAACCTTCCGATTACTAATCCAACTGCTCAGCCACCTGACTCCCATATTTAACAGCACCTTACCTCCGTTGGTGCAACCGAGTAAGTCCCAGAACTGCATGTTGGCCGTCCCCGCAAACGTACACAATCCACCCGGGGGCCGTTCACTTCCTATACTGTCAGAGTTACACACAACACCTCCAAGCTGACTCACCTTAGCTCCTCCTCGGTCTACCTATCGAATCCAAGCACACCCCCTCCTTCAGCAGGCTCCTCCTCGGAGAACCTCCCCTCCCTCCCCTCCCTCCCCTCCCTCACCTGGCTCTTAGTGAGGACAATGCTCTTAGAGAATGTATTTCACATGAAGACATGGCCAGCTTTGATACAGGACATCACATGATATTCCCTGTGATTGTAAAGCTTATTTACGCAAGGAAAATTACACACACACACCAATATCCAAAGCTAGATTGGGCAGAGGTTCTCAACAGACTGATATCACAAAAAATCCATGCAGCAACACAAACACATTCCCAACAGTGGAAATATTGATTATTTTAATAGATTAGTCCAAAGCATTTTAAAAGCAATGGGGGGAAAAGCACCATTAAACCTAGTTGTACTGTACTCTGAATTGTTTGTCATGTAACGACAACCACAACAACGAGATGTTAATGTCAGGTTTAACATTACTAGATTGGATGGCAAATCTAGAATCCACCCATTCATTTCCATTCATCTCATGATGTTACCAGTATGGGTTTGTACAATGTTGCCATGTGTTCTTGTTTAAATTCGGTATTACCTGAACCTTTGCACCTATAGGCGTGAGACAGATCCGAACACACACATACACATGCACACACATACACACACACACACACACACACACACACACTGCACCACTGTTTGAAAAGCAGGAGCACAAACGCATGATCGACGTGTTTTATGATATGAACGACAACAGAGGCTCACATTGAACAGCAACATCTAACCATGTTTTGAAAAGGCAAAGCTCTCAGCTGAACCCAAACCCCCTTTATTGTCTAGATCTTACACTCCTATGCTAAGCTGGCTAACGGTAAACTTATTCAATCCATCCCCACATCTTTCATTAAATACGAGCGATGTTCATACTTACTCGATTATTAAAGATCGGTGTTCAAAACGCACCTTTATTCCCTGAACAGGACCGTCCGCCTTTCCTGGGAATGTGTGTTTGTATTCCGTCTCTGGCTGGATCTTAGTGGGGTTTCCTCTCTCCGTGAATCCACAACACGGTGCTCTGTCCTCGGTTCCCAGTGACGCTCCAGCCCTGCATCCTAATCATTCCAACATGGCTGACGTGGAGCGCCCCCTACCCTGGCCCTCCCTACCCTGACCCCCCCTACCCTAGCCCCCCCTACCGCCTGCTGCCAGAGTTAAATGGATTGGCCCCTCTACATAAATGTAACCCTACCCTGAGAATGTGAAGCATTGATTGCTGCTGCTGCTGCTGATTCATGAGATTCATATGAAATGCCTTTGAGGATGAGACTGTTTGATGGATGACAGAAGTCAAATGCAACTCTCACAACCATCAACGTTGGTGAATAGCCTACTGATATTATTTTGCTTTGCAATGCAAACAAACTCTACAGACACGTGCATTTCCATATTTTTCCAATGCCTAAAAGATGCGCACAACTAGCTGTCTGTTGTACTATGCTTGATATCGCCCACGTATTCAAATAAACTCCAAACGTTGTGTGTTCCTATTGTCTAATGGACACTTTCCAAAACATTCCTTCTAATGACCTCCCTGACCCTTTTCGTAGTCTTTCCACACAGACACGCTAGCTACACCCTGCTAGATGACCGAATCTTCCCACTGCATGGCCGCAGGAATTTTCTCCTCATGGCCTATCGCATTCTGATAGTCTGCTACAGTCGCTTGAAGAGAACAATACTCACTGCCAGGGCAACCTGATGAAGCTCTATTCTGAAGGTTTAACCCATAACGCTTAACCCACAAAACACCTCCACTGGGACTAGAAGAGGAGGAATTCATTTAATTACAGAAAACACAATAAAACGATGACATTTCCCATACATTTGCAAAAAAAAAGGTCATGCTGAAGAACAGCAAGGTTACTGCACAGTGTTGAAGCGCACCAGTTTCACTGTATCACTGTATATGACATCATAGAAAATGGTACCAGGAGAACTGGACTGAAGTAGAAATGAAGTGGTGTTATAAAAATGCTGAACTGTTGACTGGACAGTGAGGTAGAGACCTATTCTGTGGCGTGGACATGGATCTTTGAGACGGCTTGAGGTTCTCCTCCACTGTTTGAAAGTTGAGGAGATACTAATAGTTCATGGTTTTTCTTTCTTTCTCTGTTGCTCTCTTTATTTCTGTCTCTTTTTCTCTCTTTCTCTCTCTTTCTTTGTCTTTTCCTCTCTCTCTGTCTCTCTCTGTCTTTCTGTGTGTCTCTCTCTCTCTCTCTTTCACTTGTTCTATCTCTGTCTTTCTCCCTGTCTCTCTGTCTCTCTCTGTCTCTAGTTGGAGGAGTTGCTTTGAACACGCAAGAGTTCCCCTACGATACGTCACTTAGGACACGCCCCCAAACCAATTCATCCCCCGCATCTTGAAACCAGGTCCGTCCTCATTCACTCCACCTTCCAGATGGCGATCTTGCCGTCGAGGCGGGCCGAGCCGCTGAGAACGTAGCGGTCCTCGGCGGAGCACAGCGATTGGACGCTGTCCGTGTGAGCCAGCAGTTCTTTCTCCACTGTGTGCGTCTCTGTGTCCAACACGTAGATTTTCCCCCTGACCATATTCTGGGCCTGGTCCTGGGATTGGGAACGGTCCAGATCATTGCAACCTCTCTCCTGGCAGCCCACCCAAATCTGGAGGAAAAGCGCGAGCACAAACAACCAGCTTTGTCATCATTCAAGAATTCTTCAATCGGACAGTGGGACAGTGTTTGTACAGTGTGTACACACAGTAGGCGTGCGTATGTTTGTATGTTAGCTTGTGTTTCCTCACCTGGTTCTTGACCTTAATCATACAGTTCACCCCAGCACAGTCCTGAAGCTGCATCTTCTTGAAAGGCTTGGTCAGATCTTTGGAGTGCCACAGGCAAAGCTCTCCTGAGTCACAGCTGCTGGTCCACAATTGGTCCTTCTGAAAACACGGCAGGGTCATCAGTTAAAGTGTTCACCCCTCAAAATGGTAGATTTAAATGTATTTTTAAAAAGGGCTCAAAACTCACTTATTCCGAGAATTTAATGGCACTTAGAAATATTACGGCACTTAGAAATATCATCTGTGGTTCAGAATTACTTGTTAATCCCCGTGCGGAAACTCGCTAGGGTTGTTGCTTTATTGTTCGCATCCCAAAGTTAGACTACTGTCCGTTGGAGACTCAGCTTAACTTTGTAAAATGTTCAATATGTATGCTCTTATAGTTCTTTATTGGTTCTCACGATGTATGTTTCATAATCTATAAACCCGCTATGCTTGGGGTCTATCACGTTGCTAAGGTCAGTGACAGATGCTCACTCTTGTAAGTCGCTTTTGATAAAAGCGTCTGCTAAATGAATCAATGTTAAATGTATTTGTTTTCTGAATTGACAGGAGTTATCAATAGAAAAGAGGATGAGAGAAGGAGACCTCGGGGAAGAGGATGAAGCTGTTGAACGCAGGGAGAAGGTCGTCGGGGATGGACATCTTGCGCTGTCGGGTTCCGTTCCTTCCAAGTGCAACGATGCCATTGCTGGAGCCTGACGTGAAGGCGACAGACGCATTCAAAGTAAACAATACAAATACTTTCTGTCATTTAGGTGCCATTTAACCCTCGTGCTCCGTTCGTATTCTGTAACTCCCCCTGTCCTAAGGGTCAAGAAGGCCCCACCTTCAACCCTGAAATTAAGCAAGTTACTTTACGTTTACACTGTACCCTGTTGGGCACTGAAATGTGCAGCCATGAATCAGAAATATTTCGATTTGTCGAGTTCAGTCAAGCACAATGTAAATGTCTCATTGTGGGTGTGTCCGTATTTGTGCAAAAAAAAAAACATTGTTTTGGGTCATTTTCACCCTCAAAGAGAAGTGTTAATTCCTCATAAACAACAGCTTTTCTAGAAAGCAAAAAAATCTGGTGTGTATTGTGTGTGTGCGGTGCGGTACAGTACTTACAACACCAGAGAGTTCCATTGTGGAGTTGTATTGAAGTGAGTCTTTCACAGCTGACCTGAAACTGCAGCTTCACTTTCAGAGTGGAGGCATCCCACAAAATAACTGTTCCATCCAGGCTGGAGGAGTATATCTGTGTTTGGCTGAGAAGAGAGCGTGTTAGGCTGTTTTAGGTATCACCCTTAGGAATGTCATTCAGTCTAAGGGTCTCAGCAGAGCTGGATCCAGACCACTGCTGCCATCTGCTGGTTAACAACAGTCATTGTAACTCTCCCAATACCGACCTTTTAAAATATGAAAAATACACTTGAAGTAATACTCTAATCTCTAAGTCGTAATAAGATAGATAGATAAGTTCTTTATTGTCATTACACTCAAGATGCAACACAATTTTGTGGGTACTCCCAAAGCAGCAGCACTAATAAGAGATCATTAGTCTTTTAATGGAGGATGTATGGGTGGTATGGGTGCCAGCTGAACTATGACAGGCACTGCAGTCTGTGGAACACCAGGAGGAACGTGACGTGAATGAACCTCGTCTTGTCGGCGCTGTCGTCCAGTGTGAAGGCTGTGACCTCACAGCGATGTTCGGTCAGCTGTTTGTTACATGACATGCTCCTCGTGTCGATGATGTAGATGACCGAATCCTGGGAACCAATCCACACCTGATCCTGGTCCAATCCCAGCATGCAGTTCTGAGGCAGAGAATATGGTGACGAGAACAAGGTCCGTCGTTACCACCAGGAGGCAACAGTAGAGCAACAGAGAGGGAGAGAGACAGAGAGAGCGAGAGAGAAGAGAGGGGAGGAAGAGGAAGACAGAGGGGAAGAGAGAAGAAGAGAGAGAGGGAAAGAAAGAGAGGGGAGGGAGAGAGAGCGAAAGAAAGAGAGAGAGGGGGAGGGAGAGGAAGAGAGAGGGAGGGAAAGAAACAGGGAGAGGGGGAGGGAGAGGAAGCGAGAGGGAGAGAGGGAAAGAAAGAGAGAGGGGGAGGGAGATGAAGTGAGAGGGAAAGAGAGGGAATAAAGAGAGAGAGGGGGAGGGAGAGGAAGCGAGAGGGAGAGAGAGGGAATAAAGAGAGAGAGGGGGAGGGAGAGGAAGCGAGAGGGAGAGAGAGGGAAAGAAAGAGAGAGAGGGGGAGGGAGAGGAAGCGAGAGGGACAGAAGAGAAGAGAGGGGAAGAGGGGATCAGAGGGAGAGAGAGGGAAAGCTATGCAGTTAATTCAATGTACCAGGGTATTTATTGCTAAGGACTGACATTTATTGGGGACTGCCATGCATTCTGCATCTAAACACTAGGCAGCAGACGGCCAGCGAGACAAACAGGCAGGACACTGGACGGAAACATAGCAGGACAGACTCACCAGCTGTGACGACCCGACCTGAATGCAGTTCTGCTGCACGGACCAACTGGCAGCGTCGAACACCACCACCCGCCCCCCGTTCAGGGCACACCACAGTTTGGGGTTACCGTGCCGATCCGCCTCACTGTAACTCAGGTGGCCTGGGGGGGGGGCGGGAGGGGGAGAGGGGTCAGGGAGGGGGCGGAGAGGAATATTGTCATCCTAAGAGCTAGATACAATGCAGATTTGTACACTGGACCCAAACTGTGCAGAGCAACATTTCCTATGTTGAATTGCACTTGGTAATATTATAAAATCATTGAAAATATGAGGAACAGTCTCCTCAATTCTTGTCTCCAGTCCTGCGCTTTACTCCAGCTTGAGTTTGATCAACATCGCCTCGCCGATGGCAACAGGTTAAACAGGATTGCTGGACTGGCTGGAAAATGGTGGCCTCTCCAAAAATGGGGAATGTCGTATTCCACTGGTACTCAGCTATCTGTTGTCATCAGCTTACGCACCGTGTTAACAAGAGACAGAATGTTTTTTAACCTGGAGCTGTTACATTTTCAGCCTGCATGAACCGTAGATGCACACAGTATGTATACAGTATAGACACAACCTAGAACTCAAAACCAGACGATAACATCCCATAACATGGTCCTCCAGCATACAACGCTAAATTGTTCATGTTGAAAATGTAATCCACATCCACGTTTTCTGTTTTTCTGACTGTCCCACACTGCTTGCAAAGACTTGGTGAGACTGGCTACTATGAACAATATTCACTGGTAAAAAAAATACATTTGACAAGCCTGAGCCAAAGTGATTCTTGGTTCACACACTGTTTGGGTGTGAAGTGATGAATGCCTTGATTCAGAGCTGTAAACCAATCAGGTGAGCTGAAGGATTTCTACCTCAACTGCGGCCAACAGCCCTGGAACTCAAAGCCCCATTGTCTCCGCGCAGTATCGGTCAGTTGAACACTGTTCATCACTGTTGCGTTGTCTTGTGACCATTCAAGAGAACCGAGCTAAGTAGATTGAGAGAAACAGACAGACAGACAGGCAGGCATTCAGCCAGAGAAAGGATGGCCAGCTAGGGGAGTATGAGAGCCAAAAAGAGTCATGGCTGGCAAAGTGTTTAGTCTTTTGAGACAAGGCTAATGGCTAGCTGCAGGGAACCTTAGGGCCCACGGACACTAATATGGGTACAAGGACAAAGAGAGATATATCGTAATGGTAAACTCAAGGCAAACTTTTGGTGAAACTCCAAAGTCCAACATGTCTTTAGTTCGCTGATAATTTCGTCTCGGAACACAGGCAAACAAGACGGCCACTTGGCAACGTGTGTAAAGCCAGCTTTCCAAGGGCTGGGATAATGATAGCGTCGTATAGGCTACCACCATCAAGTACCTCGGTAAAAACAAGTTTCACTTGAAAGAGCACCAGGACTTTGTGTCAGCCCACTGGTGGAAATCCCAGAGTGGATGAAGGGATGAACGTGTATGTCCTCAAAAATGGCAAAGAATATGAGATTTGTGTCGCTGTGCAGGCCAACAGCTAACAAAGCTACTGCAGACAGCAGCAGACTCACTCAGACCTTCAAAAGACGCTTTTATAGTGTTGAAATATTTATCTGTGGCTTACACTTTTATGTAAAACATGATATCTGAAATGTTTGCACTTGTTGCTACTCACTGATATAAAGCCAAACATACAGAGTAGTTTGAATGCTTTGGAATACTTATTTTATTTTTTGCTCTTTAATACGTTTTGTTTGGTTAATATACATTTAGTCTCTTTAATATAATAATATAAAAGAAGCGAAAGCTCTGTATCGGAATCTGTATCTAATTAGTATCGGTATCTACAGGTGCGTATCGGAATCGGATCGGAAATGGAAAAACTGTGCATCTCATGTTGTTACAGTCCAGTCCTACAGGACTGTAGCTAGCTAATACTCATACACAGTCTGTATCTCACCTGTACAGCATGACATGTACAGTCTGTATCTCACCTGTACAGCATGACATGTACAGTCTGTATCTCACCTGTACAGCATGACATGTACAGTCTGTATCTCACCTGTACAGCACGACATGTACAGTCTGTATCTCACCTGTACAGCACGACATGTACAGTCTGTATCTCACCTGTACAGCACGACATGTACAGTCTGTATCTCACCTGTACAGCATGACATGTACAGTCTGTATCTCACCTGTACAGCACGACATGTACAGTCTGTATCTCACCTGTACAGCACGACATGTACAGTCTGTATCTCACCTGTACAGCACGACATGTACAGTCTGTATCTCACCTGTACAGCACGACATGTACAGTCTGTATCTCACCTGTACAGCATGACATGTACAGTCTGTATCTCACCTGGGGTGTACAGCATGACATGTACAGTCTGTGGAGCAGCCAGTTCTGATGAAGGGTAGATCTTGTGTTTCAAAGTCTCCAATGTTGTCTTTGGCACCATCATGGGAACTGCTCACACACAATCCCCCAAAAAACAAAAAGGTATAGAAGAATGGTCTAGAATGACCGAGGTCAGACAAGATTCTTTTTTTTCTTTTAGGTAGCAAGCGGCTGGTTTGATGCAGCCACTGGTGTACCTTCGTGTTTGACCTTGTCAAAGTAGACCAGCTTGGAAGCTGCCTCGATGGCCCTCTGGCTCGACAGGCAGCCCGCCACTGCATCCATCAGCAACACGTTGGTCAGAGCCTGCTGCATGTACTGGGGATCCTGGAACAAGGAAGTGGGGGGGGGGGGCAGGAGGGTGTGTGTGTGTGGGGGGGGGGGGGGTGAAGACAGAAAGGAAATATGGAATCCTAAGGGGTTCCCGCGTTGATGCAAATGCTGCTTTTACAAGAAATGGCCAGGACACAGGCGGTGTGGAGTTTCCTCTGTGGAAAACATGCCAGTTGTCGAAAAACAACCTGGAGGTTTAGTTAAGCTACCGAAGCAGGATAGGGGAGTAAAACCACAGAGGTTTCTAACCCTGCTTCCACACTGCCAAGAACGTTCTGCCAAAACCTGTTAAGATTCATACAGTTTGAAACTACCGCTAATCGGTGTTTTCCAGAAGAAAAAAACCTTGGAAATCAGACATTTTGGAATGAACCAGAGGGGCGGTGTCCCTTTCCCCTACCTTGTGATCGTCTGCCATCTTTCTGCCGGACCACATTTCCTTGACCATGAGATTCCAGAGGTCACACTCCGCCTTCAGGTTGGCCTCAAACGCCTCCCTCCGCTGGCTGCTCCGGATCTTCAGCGATGGGACCCTCAGCAACAGGATGGGGGCAGACGAAATCTTCACCTCCTGCGAGGCAGACACAGAGTGAAATGGGTCCCTAGTGGCAGCGACAAGTTTCTTTTTCCTTCAACTTATTACATTCACATTTATTCATTTAGCAGACGCTTTTATCCAAAGTGACTTACAAGGGAGAGCTTTACAAAAGAGCATCAGTCACTGAGCATAGCAACGTTTTTTGTTGTGGGTGTCATCTTCATGTTTTCGTTGTTGTTTTGTAGGATAATGTGCCAGTGTTGTTTGTTGTATCTCTTGCTTTATGTTCACAATCGTTGTGTTATGCATTTATAGTTCTTCCCTTGGCACTTATTGGTTCTCATGATGTATGATTCACAATCTAAAAAACCCACTGTGTTCGGGGTCTATCACGTTGCTATGCTCAATGACTGATGCTCTTTGTAAAAGCTCTCTCTTGTAAGTCGCTTTGGATAAAAGCGTCTGCTACATGAATAAATGTAAATGTAAATTTGTGAACCCACTTCGATGTCCCTGAACTTGGTGATCTCCAGGAAGCCGGGTCGCCCATCGGTGAGCAGGAACAGTCTTTTCTGGGTCATGGCGATCTTGCCCACGCCCCTGCTGGTCTTGACGGAGGACGACAGCTTGTACACGCTCTCGTTGTTGTCCAGGTGCTCGATGACGGCGGCGGGCAGGTTCACATCCTGCGCCTGGGACTCGGCTTCCTTCCAGAAGGTGTAGAACACCCGGAAAACCTCCGGGTCGACCTGCTTCTGCTGACCTGTAGAGGACAGCACTCGGGTGTAAACGAAAACGCTATCCCTACACAAGCACGCATCCGATCCAGGTATGGTGAGGTACTTCTGTGCACAAGCTTTAAAGTTTGCGCATCGCTTGTGAAGATGTTTTATTCTTCCCCCCACACACTGTGGCTGAAACATTGCAATCTACCCTAAGGTTGAATACAGTACCTATCTCCTCCATCCACCTGGAACACCTGAGTCTACCTACTTTAGTTCACCTGAAGATATTTATTTACTCATTTATTTCAGGGGACAGTGCATATTAATCAACATTTACATGTAAATATGACAGATTTAGCCACAAGGCTATTTTTCATCTGTAGTCGCTGTGACAGCAGCACACAATTCTACCTAATGTCCCTTGACATAGACAACAGTAAACTACTAAATACAATCCATATAAACATTCGATTACATTCCAAATGTAAATTGTATAAAGAGCTGTTCCACAATGTTGAGTTTTAGGATGAGCAGAGTCTGAGGCGCAAGTGAAAAGACAGTAGATAGACAACAATACAACTACAAAATGCAATCCATATAAACATTCGATAGAGCTGTTCCACAATGTTGAGTTTTAGGATGAGCAGAGTCTGAGGCGCAAGTGAAAATCTCAAAATGCGTTGGAGAGCCGCTTGATGTTAATGCCATCGAACCGAAAGGATCGTGGTCGTTGATGTTTCGGGTCGGCGGTGCTAACTAGCCATGCAGTCTCTGAGGCCTTCTCAGAGCATGCTGGTTAAACGCAGATTACAGCCATTTGCATGCATGCAAATGCGTCCTCCGCAGTCAAATCGCACGCAACAAACCAAACAGCAAGCAGCCTTGTGGCAGAATAATTGCACTGGGTGCAAAGTCGCGTTAGCCTCATGTATAGCAAGACTTTGAAGACTAGAACGGTAGGATCATGCTGCTCTGCAGGTTGGAACCTTGGCTAAGGTCGGACACGTTCTCTGGAACCTTACCCTCACCAGACAGGTCAAAGTAGAACACTGACTTGGAAGCATCCGCAGAAGCAGCCTCTGAACCCAAGTAGGTTTTACCCGATTCTAGAGTGAATTACAAGATGAGGATAAGCTGAAGTGAGCTATCAGGACAATAGCCTGTACAGTACTATTTCAGAACCACCTGCAATAGAACAAAACATGTATCACAATGACCACTTATCTCCCATGATAAGCTACAGTAAAACTCCTCCAGATCTCAGCTTTTATCATTGAAATCTTTGTCAATTCCTGCTGATTCTATGATTAAGTTAGTTTGCTGTACTGTACATCTATCGTCTATCATGATCCTAGCTTGTTAGATTGTTGGCCATATAGTCAAACTCTGTCAGGTCATCTGACTTATAAAGCCTGGAGTGACTCACAGAGAAATATATACAGTAGTGATTCTGTAAGCGTGGGATACATGGAGAGACATACAGGCACAAGCGTAGCATGGGCATTTTTATTACGCTTGCCAGCTGGTTTACAACCAACACAGTGTCGTCCTTCAAATTAGTTGCTGTTGTCAAAAAGTGACAATCAAGGTGTACACTAAACAGGTAGTTAGAACGCTTTAGCATCATCGTTCCACAGAAAGCACCGGAGTTCTTACCGAGCAGGAGGGCGTTGAAAAGGCGATGTATGGTCGCCACATCGCGGACTATTCCGGACTCTTGGACGCGCTTCACAAACTCCTCCCTCGGCATGTGGCTCCTCGGCAGCTCAAACTTGGTGACGTTGTCGTCGGGCTGGTCGGCCACCTCCTCCTGGTCCGTCTTGACTCTGCAGATTAAGCGCTTGAGCTCAGGCCTCCGATTGGCCAGGGACTGCTCGTCCTTCGGAAGAGAGTCTACCAGACACCTCACCAGCTGGGAGGGGAAGATCTCCACATCCGTCTGGACAAGAAGAGTGCAGCAGAGGACGGTTCAGTACAGTGTAATTAAGACAGTATATTTCCAGGCCATACTCCAAAAACCCTCCTTTAACACATCGGTCCTCCAGAACTACGGACCAGTATCACTCCTACCCTTCTTTAAAACAATAACTGAACGTGCTGTATCTAACCAACTGTCAATATTAATTGACCAGCCCTCCAGTCTGCCAGAGCAGCTTCAAGGTCATATGTCCTCATTCTGCTAGATCTTTCTGCAGCATTTGAACCGGTTAACCATCGGTTCCTGCTCACCAGACTCTCTGAGATGGGCATCACTGGCACTGCACTTCAGTGGATCTCTCTCATCTCTCACATCT
Source organism: Neosalanx taihuensis (assembly GCA_030340665.1). Lineage (NCBI taxonomy): Eukaryota > Metazoa > Chordata > Actinopteri > Osmeriformes > Salangidae > Neosalanx > Neosalanx taihuensis. Next base: position 2,773,329 of record CM059294.1, on the reverse strand, counting down.
CCAGTCCTACTCTATAACATCCAGACCACATCTCCAGTCCTACTGTCTAACATCCAGACCACATCTCCAGTCCTACTGTCTAACATCCAGACCACATCTCCAGTCCTACTCTATAACATCCAGACCACATCTCCAGTCCTACTCTATAACATCCAGACCACATCTCCAGTCCTACTGTCTAACATCCAGACCACATCTCCAGTCCTACTGTCTAACATCCAGACCACATCTCCAGTCCTACTCTATAAGATCCAGGCCACATCTCCAGTCCTACTCTATAACATCCAGGCCTCATCTCCAGTCCTACTGTCTAACATCCAGACCACATCTCCAGTCCTACTGTCTAACATCCAGACCACATCTCCAGTCCTACTCTATAACATCCAGACCACATCTCCAGTCCTACTCTATAACATCCAGACCACATCTCCAGTCCTACTCTATAACATCCAGACCACATCTCCAGTCCTACTCTATAACATCCAGACCACATCTCCAGTCCTACTCTATAAGATCCAGACCACATCTCCAGTCCTACTCTATAACATCCAGACCACATCTCCAGTCCTACTCTATAACATCCAGACCACATCTCCAGTCCTACTCTATAAGATCCAGGCCACATCTCCAGTCCTACTCTATAAGATCCAGGCCACATCTCCAGTCCTACTGTCTAACATCCAGACCACATCTCCAGTCCTACTGTCTAACATCCAGACCACATCTCCAGTCCTACTCTATAAGATCCAGGCCACATCTTCAGTCCCACCGTGTAGAGGTTCTGAAAGTCGCTGAGGGCGTCCAGGTAGCGGAAGCAGAGGGTGTTGATGAAGCCCCTCAGGTAGAGGAGGCGTGCCAGCATGGCCGAGTTCTCCGGGGGAACGCAGAAGATGGCCTTTCCCAGCAGCAGGATCAAATCATTGTAGTAGTTCTGGACGTAGTGGTAGACCAGGGGGGGAGGGAAGTCTGGCAGCCTGAACTGCTTGATGGGCTTGGGTGGGATCTTTTGGCCTGGATCAGTGAGTGGGAGGGAGGGTTAGTGTGTGGAATATACAGCGTGTGTGCACGTCCACTGCATGTGCATGCTTGCGTATGTGTGTGTGTGGGGCTGACCCAAACATCGTTGAGCCACATTTGTGAGGGCAGTGTGTGTGAGTGTTTACTGTATATCCAGTACTTGTGAGCGTGTGTATGGAGCCTCTCTCAACAGTCTCAGGTATAGAGTGAGGGGTCTGTCGAACGTAGTCGAGCGACCTCTCCTCCCCCAGGTCGGGCAGGCTCATGCCCAGGCGCCTGTTCAGTCGAGGGGGTTCCGAGCCGATGCTGTGCTTCCTGGCCTGGATCTCCCTCATGGTGGGTCTCCGAGGGTTATCTATCATCGCCATCATTCTGGACGCCACAGGCCGAATACGTTACTAAGCAACTAGGTTCTCGGTGTCTGCTCATGAAAATGTGTTTCCGCTGCGCAGACGGAAGGAAGTGGAAAAGGACGAGGAGGGGATAGAGAGGAGGGAAGCTCACCTCTGAGTTTCTGACCTCGTGCTCAGCTCCATGCGAGTGAACGCGTCCATCTTCCTGTTGAGCCTGTCCTTCAGGAAGGAATGAAAGATGTGCGTCTCCAGAACCTACAGTACCACACCGCACCCGTCACACGTCAACAACACAGAGATGGTGGCTACCGCAGGATGTCCTTGTCCATTGAGTGAATGTCGTTCTTGGCTGTACCTTTTTGTAAAAGGGCTGGTCTGCTGGTTCTCTGGTCTTAAGGAACTCTTGACTGTTGAAGACTCTATGCTCAAAGTTGAGATGACCACTTACTTCCCTGATAGAAAGAGAGGAGGGGTTTAGATTAGATTAGATAAACCTTTATTTGTCCTCCAGGGGGTGGAAATTGCAGTTTTTTGTCAATTATCAGTCAACAGTCAACAATTTGTCAATTGTTTTTTTGTCAATTGCCAGGCAACCCAGATTTATACTCTCATCAAACAATCTATTCCTTGGCAATACTGACAAATAATCAACTTTGCTTTGAATGCTATTCTTATGTTGTGGTTTATTTTGGACTTTCACCCCTTTTTAATAAACAGCAATTTAGCAAGATACCGCTATATAATCTTATTTATTGTTCCCTGTGTGAAAGTCTTACTTTCCTTCCTTATTTGATCAAATGTCCAATCTTCCAAATGCATTAACTGGGTCGCTATAAAAAAGGGGAAGTTACCCACAACGAGAAGGAAATCCAAATGAGCCAACCCTTTTACACAATTTAAACCAATGTGTTTCGAGACCAGGCCTTTCCAAGCATGTGCAAGCATGTTAACGTAATTTGTAAGAGCGTGTACAACCGCCCGCAAACAGAACCAGGCCAAGAAGGAGACCTAAATATGTTGACGATGAGCTCCAGGGTGAGCCTCTGGACCTCCTGGTTCAGGCTGTGCTGCCACTGCCTCCGCTGGGCCCGAAACTCGTTGAGGTCGGGGCTGCTGGCCTGGTGGCAGGTGTGAAGGTCGTAGTGGAGCTGCAGGCTCTCCTTCCTGAAGACGAGGGGAGAGACAAACACACTGCTCGGCGCATTGCGACTCTCTCTATGTCCGTTGTGTTCCAGATAAATGAATACATAAGTCGGTTGGCGAAATGGGACCAGTTTAGTTGTATGTTATCAAATGACACAATATAATACAAATACGATGTATCATATTGTTTCAAATCATATTGTAATGTATTGCATCGGATTGTATTGTTTCATAACATATTGTATGATATGTCAGACCATGTTCTACGTTGCACTGACTGTGGTCAACACTATTAAACCTGACATCCCTGTTCATCGCCATGTGACTTTACAGCTCCAGTGTGGCTGAGTAAGCCCTACCTCTGGATGAAACACTGTTTGGCAACCAGAGGAACAGCCGGCACATCCACAGCCTCTGAGCCGGACGAAGAGACTGTCCCATTGTCGATGTTAATTAGGATCAAGTCATCTGTCTCCTGGGGAGAGAGGGGGAGGGAGAGGGAGACGGAAAGAGAGAGAAGGAGGGAGACAGAAAGAGAGAGGGGGAGGGAGACGGAAAGAGAGAGGAGGAAGGAGACAGAAAGAGAGAGGGGGAGGGAGAGGGAAAGAGAGAGGAGGAGGGAGACAGAAAGAGAGAGGGGGAGGGAGACGGAAAGAGAGAGGAGGAGGGAGACAGAAAGAGAGAGGGGGAGGAAGAGGGAAAGAGAGAGGAGGAGGGAGACAGAAAGAGAGAGGGGGAGGGAGAGGGAAAGAGAGAGGAGGAGGGAGACAGAAAGAGAGAGGGGGAGGGAGACAGAAAGAGAGAGGGGGAGGGAGAGGGAAAGAGAGAGGAGGAGGGAGACAGAAAGAGAGAGGGGGAGGGAGAGGGAAAGAGAGAGGAGGAGGGAGACAGAAAGAGAGAGGGGGAGGGAGAGGGAAAGAGAGAGGCGGAGGGAGACAGAAAGAGAGAGGGGGAGGGAGAGGGAAAGAGAGAGGAGGAGGGAGACAGAAAGAGAGAGGGGGAGGGAGAGGGAAAGAGAGAGGAGGAGGGAGACAGAAAGGGAAAGAGAGACAAGACACAGAGAGAAACCAGAGAAAGAGAGAAGACGGAGAGAGCGGTTAAGAATGAGCAAGAAGTAAATCACAAGTGAGAAAAACCAGAGAGAGAGAGAAAGTCAAACACCCCTCATGAGATTTTCCTATTTCCCATAAAGGTTACTTTGTGTACGTGACGCTTATATCCAAAGCGATGTCCAAACCCATGCACAAAACGCAGAGTATACGGGACCTCCCGAAAACGTCGCTTACGCAACAAAATTTAATCTGTACATACCCTGTATATTCTGATTATACTGTTCATACTGTGTATAATCTACACAGTACAAAGGATACAAAGGAGTTTCCCTCGGGATCAATAAAGTAATCTGAATCTGAATCTGAATTCTGAGTATACTCATATTTATTATATTCTGTTGTAATAACAGTTTTGCACTTGTGGTTGGATGCTAACTGTATTTCGTTACCCTGTACTTGTACCTATGTAATGACAATAAAGTTGAATCTAATCTAATCTAATCTAAAAAAGTGAGCACGAGAAACAGGAACAAAGAAAGACACAGTCATCCACAGCTCTCCCGAGTCGTCCCCCCCCAGCGCTAACTCAAACCCGGGGCCACTGGACCGCGAAACTGGGCCTCAACTCACGGAGGCCACCTCCTCGTAGTGGCTGAGATGGCACCCCATGAGGAAAGCCGTGGGGGCCATCACGAAGTCCAGCATCTGCCTGGAGAGTACGGGCACGTAGGGGTGGTGCCAGCGGAGGGGGTGGATGTAGAGGACGAAGCACTCCGCCACCAGGGTGAGGAGCGACCAGTCGGAGGAGAAGAAGACCAGCCTCTGCTCTGTCAGGATGCTGCCAATGATCTGGAAAGATCCCACAGCAAAAATAAAACATCCATCGGTGCATCGAGACATCGTTTCTTTTGTTATGCTTACGTTCGACACATTTAGTCGATCAGCTAGTGCCTTACGCTGTTTACCCCTGTATACAGTATGTGTTTCTACTCTGTAGAATCTACTGTAACCAATCATTGTGTTGGGATGACAGTCACAGGTTGGCTGTATGTTATCTTTGGGTTTTCCCTTTTTCCTATCGATCATGTCCTCATGGTCCAGTATCATTGACACTGCATGTCATTATGCATTAGATTAGATAAACCTTTATTTGTCCTCCAGGAGGTGGAAATTGCAGTAATGTCAAAAGTGTTTAGAATTTTTCTCTGATTTCCATATGGTTTAATGATTATAAACCTATAACCGAGCAGAATAGTCACACCGTTCCTGAAGAACTTCACTTCATCGTTAGCAAAGCAGGCAGCAGCCTTCAGGGTTGCAACACCAGCCTTTACTTCTGGCTTCCACCACCTTAGAGAACACCGAGAGGTCAGGTGTTCCCTGGTCAAGTGTCAGCTAGGAAGAAGCCTGCGACGTCCCTGTGGTCCAGCAGCCCTGCTGGAGGAGAGTCCAGCCCCTTTACCTGTAGCAGCTGCGTGGACCTGAAGCAGAGCAGGGGCAGGTGCAGGTCCAGATCCACCACCGGGTGCTCCTTGTCCTCCCTGGAAGGCAGCACGACGGTGAGGGGTCGCAAGCTGAACACCTGAGACACACAACGTCTCCGTCAACGCCGAAGAAGGAATTTACTAGAACGCTAGCGACGCTAACAACACCGACCAGGAAGTACGCTAGACCAGTGGTTCTCAACCCTGGTCCTCAGGGCCCACAGTCCTGCATGTTTTCGATGTTTCCCTGCTCCAACACACCTGATTCAAATCAATGAGTCACTATGAAGCTCGGCAGAAGCCTGATAATGACAATTCATTTGAATCAGGTGTGTTGGAAGGGGGTAACATCTAAAACATGCAGGACAGTGGGCCCTGAGGACCAGGATTGAGAACCACTGTGCTAGACTATTCACACTGACCGGGAAGCATCCTCAACAATAACTCATGCCTCTCACCTAGTTCCAGCCAGCTACATTCTATCCACTCAACGTTCAAAGCTTAACCCCAACATGACTCTCACCACGTGAAGCCGTCCAGGTGGAGGGATGGGCACCAACGCCAGCTTGGCTGCAAACTCTTTCACCCGCTCCTCGAAGTCCGACATCCGGCAAGTCTTCAACTGCATCAGCAAACTGCAGAGGCAGAGATGACGAGCTGCTACGATTACTTTCCAAACCACACTAAGCCAGCCTTCCTAAAGGTGCCAGAGATCGCTTAACCCCTGTGCTCGCTTCACACTCTGCAACTCCTAAGGGTCAAAAAGGCCCCACCTTTAACCCTGAAAATAAAGCAGGTTCGTTCAACTTTGACCCTGTTGGGCACTGAGCCATGCTTGCACATAAATTTGAAAGATTCAGTTCAATCAAGCACATCAAATCGAAACGTCTCCTTGTGGGTGTGTGAGCGTGCGAAAAACATAGTTTGGGGTTATTCTGGCCCTTGAAGACCACACAAGAGTTAAGAGTCTAGAGAACATATGTTCCCCATACAAATGACTTTTTTTGTGAAGACTAATCAATAAGACTTCATCATTCATCCAATCCCAGGCGAGACAGCGCATGCCAGAGCGTGTGTATGAGGGCTCACCATGACAGGCAGTCCCTCAGAGCGTTGTAGTAGGGGTGTTTGGAGATGATACAGATAGCGTAACTGGTGAAGAGCTTCTCTGGCTTTGCAGAAGACCACTGTCCGTTCTGAAGAAACCTCGTCCCCTGCTATGAATACATCATTCATACCTAATAGCACCAATCCAAATACAAATAGCTTACTGTTTATTACACAAGAACATGGACGATATACTTCTGGTTTACTGCAATGAGGTTGTACAATGAATATAGGTGCACTATATTTATGAGTTTGTTATACCTGTAAGGGTCTGCTACATTGGGCAACTATGCCATGGGTCAGGTTCCCAAAGACATTAGTGAAGACCAGGAAGTGAAATCGCTCCTCTGTCTGCTCATTGGTTACTTGAAGCCCACCTAATAAAAATACAAAAAGATTTGCTACGGTAAACGTCAAAACCTCTGGCTTCCAGCCTTCACTTTACAAGTTTGACTCCCAGCTGCTGTCCCAAGTCGGTACCCTGCTAGCTCTTGACCCCAGTAGCTAAACTTATCTTAAGATGATCTCTTATCTTCCTATCCCAGCCACCAGCCTCCGAGCTCTAAGTCAGGGGTGGGCAATCCTGGTCCTCGCGGGCTACTGTCCTGAAGGTTTTAGATGTTTCCCTGCGCTAGCACACCTGATAATAATGATCAGGCTTCCACAGAGCTTGATAACAACCTGTTGATCTGATACAGGTGTGCTGGAGCATGGAAACGTCTAAAACCTTCAGGACAGCGGCCCTCGAGGACCAGGGTTGCCCGCCCCTGCTCTACGTCCTTACCTGGGAAGCAGAGCTGAGGCAGAGCCATGAGGTCTATGTCTTTGGGGACGCTGACATCCTCTGCGAACTCTACTCCTCCCTCCTCACTTTCTCCTCCTTCTCCTCCTCCTCCTCCTCCTCCTCCTCCTCCTCCTCCTCCTCCAGGGTCCCTGGTAGGCCTCTCCGCAGGCCTCTCCCTCGTCTTCTTGAGGAAAGAGCGTCGCGTCTGGACTGCTCTGCCGAGGGCCCTGTGGCCCTGGGGGTTCCCAGCATGCTCTCTGCTTACGAAGGGCGGCACATGCACGTGAAGCACCTCCGGGTCCAGCAGGAAGTCGACCAGACGGCCTTCCTGCTGGGCAGACTGGCAAAATACCAAAATACATTCAAGTGAGCTTCAAGCAGAAGCAGAGACGTCTGCGAACGTTCTAGTGTCACGTTGTTGTTGAAAAAAAAACAAGAATCCCCACGCTATTCATTATGTCTGGCTTTGTACAACAGTTATACATTTTATTGACGTCCCATACGCTACAATTACAATAAGCATCGGCCTACATATCTCATTTTATGTGTTTGAATTATCGTACCAAACCCTGAAAACACAGCTGTGGGTTTACATGAGCACTCCCTACAAAGTTCCAGCTCTCCTGAAAATGAGAAGTTATAGTATTGATCCTGTGTGTGATCCGCAGACAGCAGGCAGTCCTTACCTGGCCGACCTCCTTGAGCTTTTCACCGGAGGCTCCCAACACCACACAGGCTTCCAGAAGGCCTGGAGGGAGATGCTCTGCCATGGAACGCTCCTCTGGAAAAGGGTGCCGGAAGGTTCTGATCGCAAGGAAAGGATAGCATCTGGAGGAGACGGGTCGATACTACGAGGCAAAATAGGGAAGAGTGAGAGAGAGAGAGAGAGAGAGAGAGAGAGAGAGAGAGAGAGAGAGAGAGAGAGAGAGAGAGAGAGAGAGAGAGAGAGAGAGAGAGAGAGATCAAGAGTCGGAGAGAGAGAGAGAGAAAGATCAAGAGTGAGAGACACCGAGAATGAGAGAGACAACGAATGAGTGAGGTGGAGCGTTCAATCCCGAACACGTCACCGCCTTCGTTACTGTACTGTTCATTACAGCCCCTAACCCTGACAAACAAAAACAACGATAAACAGACCAGCACCTTGCTAAAACACCCACAGGCCAGGAAACAGGTCCTGTGATCTCCAAGGCTTTAAACCACATCTGAGGCGTTCAGCCTCCATGAGGAAGCTCATCAGAGAACTGTTATAGCACTGGACCCAGCAGGAGCTGGCGGAAGGCTGCAGTCATAAACAGAACTCTGTTAAGAGCTACCAGACAAACCTATCTTAGTCAACACCAAGAAGGCTGGAAAAGGGTGTAGTGCCAAAGGTACATGGACCCCAAAAAAGCGCTCAAGCGTTAACCTTACCTGTTGCAACGCTCCCTCTGAAAAGCCCCGGGAAACAACGTCAACCCAAGAACTGTTCGCACCGTTGGGTTATGTAATATCGGCGGTAGAAAAGTGAGCATTTGTGTCTTGTGTGAGCTTGTGTTCGTGGGAATAAGCTGTGCCTCCCTCCGAATATGTATATATGTATATGTATATATATATCCTCAGCAATACTACTGCTGCGGGCACCTCCGGAGGAGCGCGATAAACAGAACTCTAATCTCATATTCTTGCTCGGGAGACCCCAGGGAACTAAATCTGATTAACGCACAGCTGACGGGACGCACAAAGACACTCTTTAACAGGTCGGGGGCTGGGGGGGGGGGGGGTGGTTTGGCTGAGTCGAGTGGTTTATTGAAGGAAGATGGAAGAGCATTAAGACTTGTGGTGGGGTCACCGGAATCTGCTGTTGAAGAGTTGAATCAATTTGACATGAATCAGTTTGCCACCAGTGTAGGCGATTAAAACGGAGCGTAAAGATTGGCCATGTGGTCACTTTGTAGTACGGTTGTAGTTTTCTAGGTTGGTCAGCTGGATGGACAGGATATCAGTCACTCCACCAGTCTTAATCAACGGGTTTCACGTGATCACCATGTGTCACCTCATTAAAGAGATGGAAAGAAAAGCATGGCATTGTGATTAGAGCTCTACATCAGGATTGTCCAATCCTGGTCCTAGAGGGCCGCTGTCCTGAAGGTTTTAGATGTTTCCCTGCTCCAGCACACCTGATTCTAATGAAGCGTTGTTATCAAGCTCTGTGGAGGTGTGCTGGAGCAGGGAAAAATCTGTGTCTACACCGACACCGACATTGTTGGACCTCCGTTCGGCTTGAGTTGACTAATGTTTGAACAGAAGTCAAATAAAACAGATAATAAGGGAATAGTAAAAATGTAATGGAATTTATTATAATGTCTATTTAGCAGATGTGAGGTCGCGGGGGTAAACCTGCGACCTCTTTATCTTCAGTCAAATAACTTATGTCCACTGAGCTGAAGCTATCTTATCAACAAATGCGAAAATATGAGCTTTTCTGTAACTTTTGGCTGCGGCAGGAGAATATAAATGCAATTGCAGTTTTATTGCACCATAACATGTGATGAGCAAATTCCAAGTTATAATTTTGAGTTCCATTTGAGTCCATGTAGGATGTAAACTTACCCTCTCTCTTTTTTGAGTGTGACTTGTTTTAGCGAACAAACTCTTTTCGAAAAACAAAAGCAAAAATGCGCAGTCATATAGTTAAAACAACCAACCTGTCAGGTCGTATGCAGCAGACAAGATGCACAGCCCTCCAGACTGTCCAGAATAATCCTGCTTGAAACTGGGAGTCCAGAATAATCCTCCCTCTGGTTTGACGCTCTGACAGCGGATTGACGGGTTCCTGTTTCTCCGCACTCGAGAAGCGCAAACCAACATGCGCAGTCACGTGTGCGCACTGGTGAACATGCTGTCTCAACATGTCTGGGACAGTGCGGTTTGGAGGTTTCTTCATTACTTTCCAGTCTATCGCCATTTTTGGAAGATTTTGTGTGTATAAATCCCGTAACGTGTAGACACATGTCACTTGGAATCGGTCCACATACATTTGCTTTAGTTCATATCTCCACAGTAACGTTACAGTGAAGAGCGGAAGACAGTGGAGGGTCATTGACATGTTTAACTCTACCATGTGCTCTAATCGAGACTGCTTTCTCATCGAGAAAGCACAAAATATTTTGTGCTTTCTTAAAAACGGTTTTACACTTTGAAAATAAGTTTTCAATAGGTCAAATATAGCCTAATATACCTATAGTTACATTTAACAAATGCAATCACTGTTGGCATGTAAATTCATAATAAACACAATAAAAGGGGAAATAAAACCACTTTAAATGACTTGAGTGTCCCATTTTATAGGTTACTAGTGAACTGGGACATAGGCAAAATGTCTGTCTATATATATATATATATATCCATCCTACAATTTAACTTCTTTCCAAAATATATGTGTTAACCGCAAACCTGTTTTAAAAAGTTTGACCAAGACTTTTTATCGCTTTAACAGTATATGCAAATTATGCATCATATTGCTGTGTAATTACACTTGTTGATTTTTTAACTCTTGGTGTTGAAGACTCAAAAGTGAAATCACAGGAAACCCATTTACCTTCCACAGATGAACTGGCATGAGTTTGGATCATTTAAGTATTTTACAAAAAACACATTAGAGCTCAAACTTAGACCCACTTTACCTATATTCACCCTATGTGGGTATTTTATATATTATACAGAAATAATGATGACAGAGCTAGTTTGGAGAGGATCAGGGTGACATGATGTTAAGGAACTTGGGCCATACTGGCAAAATGTGCAGTGACAGAGTTTGATGCATCTGCAAACAAAGAAGAAATAGACTGAATTATTATTGTTCAACATATGAATTGAACTTATGTTGTTTAATTATTAACAATTCTGAAACTTTTGCTCTGAAGCGCAATGATGCGCCATAAATAAAGACTCAATCAATGATTTTTTTATATTCAAAGGTGCATTCATTGTTTCTTTGTTATTGTTTGTACAAAACATACCTTGTGTACAGACTACAAAACATCTGTACATTTCAACAGCAGCACAAAAGGTCATATCAAAGACTTCATCAATCAGAAAAATCAATGATTGACTGGAATCATCTAGGTTGGTATCGTAGGATTTGATACTGACAAGAATGTTAGAATTAACTTTGATGATTTCTCATCCACACACATTTCTCACTGAAAACTATTCACAAGCAAGACACGTCCATCATCCAAACAAGCGAAAACTTGAACTAAAAACGACACTGTTCGGTATCACAGAAATACCGCTTATAATGTATTTACTCTTTTAATCCCCCTTGTAAAACAGATCTCCTTATTGTGCAAGCAACGCCTTTTATTTGGCCTCGTCACTCAACGGTGTGTTCTGGTAAACTACCCAAGGCACTACTAGACATCTAGTTCCAGTCCATCTACCTGGAGATCAACGTTATTACCCCTGGTTATCAATAAATAATATGGCACACACACACTCACAGAAACTAAAAGCTTGCAGTATTTAGTTAAGCACGTGTACCCAACGTGTTTTACAAAATGTGCATCATCGTGACATTTTACTTTCTCAGATTTCCAAAAAGGTACTTAGATCTGTTATATATCCATGGCAGCCTTCATAAAGTGTCCCTTTAAGCACCAAAATCATATTTTGTCGACTGGCCTAAAGTACTGTGATCCTGTAAGCAGGAACGTCTTTAAGGTCTACAGGTGCTGGAGGGTTAGGGTATGTGGCGCCCTCTATGGGGGAGGTTAGGGTATGTGGCGCCCTCTATGGGGGAGGTTAGGGTATGTGGCGCCCTCTATGGGGGAGGTTTGGGTATGTGGCGCCCCTATGGGGGAGGTTTGGGTATGTGGCGCCCCTATGGGGGAGGTTAGGGTATGTGGCGCCCCTATGGGGGAGCTTAGGATATGTGGCGCCCTCTATGGGGCAGGTTAGGGTATGTGGCGCCCTCTATGGGGGAGGTTAGGGTATGTGGCGCCCTCTATGGGGCAGGTTAGGGTATGTGGCGCCCTCTATGGGGGAGGTTAGGGTATGTGGCGCCCTCTATGGGGGAGCTTAGGATATGTGGCGCCCCCTATGGGGGTGTTTGGTGCTGTGCATAGAAAGGCTAGATGGATTTGAGGCGCGGACAACATCAACCTCAAGATCATTGTCGTGTTGTCCGATGCAGCATTAGTGTGATTTACCCTGAGTGTCATCACGACAGGAATGTCAACGGCTATGGCAACCCTCACTTAGGTCGTCTGGAGGGTGTGTGTGTGTGTGTGTGTGTATTTGTACATTGTAGTGCAGAGAAATGACTTTGAGTGTATCGGGTTGAAAAAATGGTGCATCCCTACACCAGACAATGTATAGATCCTGTACCTTTTTAGTGGCAGCATACAAATATATTGAGCTATTAAGTGAGCTCACTGGCACAGCTTGACAGAGAATGCTCACGTTTCCCAACCTGGGGCAGCCCTGAGAGAGTTTTCACTCATTTTGCTAAGATCTGGTCTCAACCCACCCGTCTGGGCCACCCCAGGTTTTGAAACAAGCGCTCCCAGAAAGCCTCTATGCTCTGAATGTAAACTAAAGATTTTTCACACCAACCAGCCTGTTCAAGTGTTACAGGTGACACCGTGTTGCAACGTCAGAATGGCTTCAGACCCCAGTTGCCCCTCTGTGGGTTCATGTGTAGGTTCTTAAACCTGCTGCTGAGTCACTAACTCACATCAAATTCATCCAGCTCCAGCACACCACTGAAAAGTGAGTTTGAGCAATTCAACTTTCTTGGCACATTGTAAACCAACATAACTTTCTCATAAATCAAAAAGTCTTCGTGGAGAAAAATCACCACGTGTGTGTGTGTATATATATATAAAAATATATAAAGGTTTCGGTCTGCGATATTACCCAGGTTTACACTGAGGAGAGATAGAAGTAACCATGTTCTAAAGTATGAATGTAGAGCTGAGGGTTATGCTCTAAGTTCCTCTGGCTTCCAGCTTCCCTCCCCCCTCCTCCCCTCTGCCCTTTTCCCTGTCCACCGTTACAAAGACCTGCCACCCCAATGATTATGTCAGTCATTGGCCAGTTAGGTCCGAGGTTTCGTTCCCGCCCTCCCCATCTTCTCCTCTGGTTGGCTATACGCAGCAGCCTGATCGCCATACCGGCCAATCAGACGGAGGACTGGGAGCCGTTCTTGGGCGCCAACCCGCCCACCACCACCACCGCCGAAGACGACGACCTACGGCTGCCCCCGTCTCCAGACTCCTCCTCTGCCGGCTCCTCATTGGTCACGCTCTCCGGGGCGGGGTCTGGGTAGATGACCAGGAAGCAGGCGGTGAGGAAGCCGAGGAAGGAGCCCCCGGAGGCCACCATGGGGATGACACGTACGCTGCCCACGGCGTCCACCACGGCCCCCAGCGCGGACGCCACCAGGATCTGGGAGACGTACACCTGGCAGGTCAGGATGGCACAGTCGATGCCGAAGCCCCGTCGGGAGTTGCCGGGGCTGTGATGGATGTACTGAGAGGAGGAGGAGGGAGGGGGGAAGAGGAGGAGGGAGAAGGAGGGAGGAGGGAGGAGGAAGAGGGAGGAGGAGGGAGAAGGAGGGAGGAGGGAGGGAGGAGGAGGAGGGAGGAGGAGGAGGAAGAGGGAGAAGGAGGGAGGAGGGAGGAGGAGGAGGGAGGAGGAGGAGGGGGAAGGAGGGAGAGAAACGAGGAGTTCGCTCAGAATGCTTGCACTGTTTTCCTGGCAGGTTGTTCCAAAAAGTCACTCAACAACAAAAAAGAAACAAACAACAACAACAAAATAAACACAGTCCATGCAAATTTACATTTATCGAATTCACAATAAATAAATTCAATTATAAGTAAATATATATAGTTCGGCATTTGTACATGCAGTATTGATGTAAAAAAATTATAACACAGTATACATAAGTCGACATGAATACATTTGAGTACAGTATCGTTTAAGCCAGTGTTTCCCAACCCTGGTCCTCAGGAAACACATGCCCTGCATTTTCCAGATGTTTCCCTGCTCCAACACACCTGATTCAAATAAAAGATCATAAACAGGCTTCTGCAGAGCTGGATAACGACCCGTTCATTTGAATCAGGTGTGTTGGAGCAGGGAATCATCTTCAAAACGCAGGGCAGGTGTTCCCTAAGGACCAGTGTTGGAACCACAGCGGTTTGTGTATGAGGCCTACCTCTTTTATGTCATGGTACTGCCCCAGCAGGGCGTAAGGACAGTAGGAGATGGACATGGAGATCACTCCCATGGTGCTGATGGTCACCATGGCGACGTACACGTTTGGGAAGATGGCCATGATGGCCGTGCCTATGGAGAAGCCCAGTGTCCCCAGAGTGTAGATGATCCGGATGCTGAGGTCCGTGTTGTCCAGAATCTTCTGGAGGAGGGCTGGGGAGTGAGAGAGACGTGAGAAACATGATTACGAAAGTCTTTGGAAACTTCTAAGAGATAGAGAATGGGGTAGGCAGCCATAGACAAAATTGGTCAAGTAAAAAGAAGGCTGAAGTTTCTCTTCTGATGTTCATAGATATCGTATACGGTATAGGTAGCCTATAATAATAATCAAAAGGGTACATGATGATGCCCAGATGCCCAGATGACAGCTCCCACCCACTGTGCTGTCATCAGCACAAATGATCTGTAACACTCCAACAACATAAACAGCACTACATCAATGATATAACATAATATCCCCACACACATGCAATATTACACAAGTATATAATAAGCATTATGTACTATGTATTAAAGCAAGGCAGTATTTCCAAAGGAAGGCTGATATGACCTATTGCTAGGGGGTCGTACCAGAGCATACAGCAGCCTCGGCAGAGTGTGTGTGTGTGTGTGTGTGTGTGTGTGTGTGTGTGTGTGTGTGTGTGTGTAGGGTCGTACCAGAGCAGACAGCAGCCTCGGCAGTGTGTGTGTGTGTGTGTGTGTGTGTAGGGGGTCGTACCAGAGCACACAGCAGCTGTGGCAGCGTACACCACCAGGCCCCAGCAGCCCATCTGGACTCCTTTGTGATAGTTCTGCAATGCTGTGGAGTTCGCTGCAGCCTAGGGATGCACACAGGAACACACACAGTTACGTAACCAAACCCAGGTCCCTGGTTCAAACCCCAGCCTTGCCAACAAGACGCACTTCACCCTACTCACCTCAGGGGGGGGAATGTCCCTGTACTTACTGTAAGTTGCTCTGGATAAGAGCGTCTGCTAAATGACTCAGTGTAAGATACGACAAGATGATCCTTTATTTGTATGTTTCAATTTCGTTGTACCTTGTGACAATGACAAATAAAGATCTAATGTGTGTGTGTGTGTGTGTGTGTGTGTGTGTGAGTGTGTGCTTATCGCTCCCCACCGTGGGGTCTCCGCCGTAGATGACCTGCCCCATGAAGTCGGTGTAGAACACGGCCTCGCTGATGATGGAGAACCAGGTGAGCAGGTGGCACACGCACAGCCTCCACAGCTGCGGCGGCATCTTCAGCATGGACAGCCACAGCAGCCGGACCGTGGTCCCCTCCTCATCCTCCTCATCCTCCTCATCCTCCGCCTCCGAGCCCTCATCCTCCGGGCGGCCGCCTCCGCCGCTCTGCTGCAGACGCCGCCACACCTGGCCCCCGCGCAGCGGGTACAGGTCGTTGAGGCTGCGGGACGACGTGATGGGCTGGGCGGCCGAGGGGTGAGGGCGCCGGAGGCGGTGGCGGTGGACGACCACGCGGCCGTAGTAGGAGAAGGTGAAGGAGGGCTGGCGGTAGAAGGTGTGCTTGTGACGGCGGGTCTGGCCGGGGCCGCCCGGCCGGGCGTGGGTGCGGCTGCGGGCGTGGGCAGAGGGGCCTGACAGCTCCCCTGTCCCGTTAAGTCCTTTCACCTGGTTGACCTGCGGCAGAGGAGATACAGTGAACCCTCGCTACATCACGGTTCACTTTTCACGGTTTCGCTACTTCACGGATTTGCATCGTGCATTGTGTTGCTGCATTCTGATTGGCTAAACAGTCTCTCCAACACAAACCTGTGCATCAATCAAGTTGCGGTTTACAGGATACAGTACTTTTATTTGTTAAACAAATGCTTGGGCCTGTAAAAAGGGTTTGTTCTTTGGTTTTAATATATAATAGAGTATTTAATTGTATAATAATTGTAAAAGTAAAATAAAGGTTTCTACTTCACAGATTTCACTTATCACGGGTTCTTTTTGGAACGTAACCCCCGTGAAAAACGAGGGTTCACTGTACTTAATAACAGGATGAATAGGTAAAGGACTGTGTGTGTTAGACAAATGGCTACACTTTTAAGCACACCCCCCCTTTTCTTTATAACAGTAATAACAGTAGCTCAGTGTGTGTGTGTGTGTGTGTGTGTGTGTGTGTGTGTGTGTGTGTGTGTGTGTGCATGTAACAGTATATATAGTAATTTAAGAACAGTAGCTCTGGCTACCTTTAAAGCAGGGTAGGTCATGCTGTTGAAACACTTTTTGTCAAACTTGCTGACATAAACTTCAAACGGTCAAATCGATGCTAAATCAAGATCGGTAAGAGGATTGTAACACAATCCATCACTGAGGTAGAACCGGCACTAATTGCACGGCATTCGGAGCGAATGCTAAGATAAGTAATAAGACCGATCGTTTGCGTGTTACCCTGTCTAGACTTAGTCCTGACTTTTCTTTTAGTTGTATCTTATCACTTTTATCGGAATGCTGTAACGCTGGAAAAATAGTTCATATAACGTCTTTCCTTCGAGATTTGGGGGGTGATTTTTTAATCTATTTGGTATTTTGGGAGTTTTGACATTTGGTATTAGGGGTAAGAAAGGAGGGGTGAAAGTGCCATCACCGTCCAGGGCAGCAGTGATCCTGGGACCAACCTCATTGTGCTCCAGCAAGCCGCCCTTCTCCTGGGTGAACACGTTGCCGTCGAGCTGGTCACAGCAGCCCTGGTGGTCCCTGTCCGGAGGTGGGGGGGTCCCCGTGGGGGTCCCCGGTGGCTGCGGGTTCGATGGCTCCAAGTCCTGGAAGATGGAGGGCTCGATGTCGTACAGGAAGTGCATGTCCGGGTTCAGGTCGGCGTCCAGCTGGATGGTGGCGTCCGGCATGGCCAGCACCGAGTCGCTCTTGCTCCGCCCGCGTTCCACGCTCAGCCACTCCAGCTCGGGCTGTGGTTGGCTGGCGTCGGCGGCGAGGAAGGAGTCCTCCCGCCCAATCAGCTGAGGCAGGCCGTCGGGATGGACCGAGGCCAGGCTGTTGGTTTCGTCTCCCTGGGCATCCCTCTGGGGGCTGTAGCGCTCCTCCTTGATGCTGAACATGTGCAGCCCCACCGACACGATGAAGATGACGGCGGCAAAGAGGAAGAGGACCTGTTCCTGCGCCCCGAACGCCCGGCCCAGCAGCGTGTTGGACCAGTCCAGCCCCCCCATCATATACCCCACCGCACCCCCCAGACCTGAAAAACCACACAGCCACAACCAAAATAGGGTTTGGTTAACTGCATCAGCTCACATGCTAACTTACTGCTACTGCTTCCGTGACTGGTGATCTATAACTGCTTTGATGTTTACTTAAGGGTTAAAGGTGGGAGTGGGGGGGGGGGGTTAAGGGTTGGTCCCTGTGCTTGACCTCTTGCGACCTCTGGTCAAACATTGTCAGCTGTTCTGCTGATACTTTACAGCCACACTAACGTGCACCCACCCAGGTTAGTGGGTGGAAGAGACGAGTGGGACCAGCAGGTCACTGACACACAAGGTCTACAAACACAAAGCCCTGAGACGCTAAATAGGCTAAAGATCTCGAACACTAAATGAAAATGATAGAATTATTCTCTTATTTTATTTTATTACGATCCTTACCCCTAGCTACTTCGTGCAATATTTTTTTATCCCTATCACTTAGATCACTATCGTATACTTTATATTTTGTATTACACTGCTGCATCATACTGCTATACTGTATTATACTGCTTCTTAAATGTACTTTATATTTTTAACCTGCTACCCTGTGTGCTGTACTGTACCCTTCTGCTGTTGCAAACTGCAATTTTTTCCTCTGTGGGACAAATAAAGGATTGCTTATCTTATCTTAAAAATACTCAATGCTAATGATATAAATGCTAATGTGGTAATTATGTATGCGGGTTAATCAGACAACAAGCTAACTCCTATGGGAACACAGGGGAGCCACAAAACACCAAAGGCCTTTGTTCTTGGGTCGAAGGTTGGAGAAGGGGTACCTGCGGAGAAGGGGTACCTGCGGAGAAGGGGTACCTGCGGAGAAGGGGTACCTGCGGAGAAGGGGTACCTGCGGAGAAGGGGTACCTGCGGAGAAAGCGTGGATGTTCAGCGCCATATCCTGCTCGTCCGTGTCGGCCAAGTCCAGAAGGTATGCTCTGATTGGTCCCTCCGATGCGTCCGCGCAGAAATCCAAGATGACCACGCCCAGCACCGTCAGCACGATTCCGATTGGCTGGCGGTTCGGCACGTCTCCGATAGCGAGACCTGTGACAGCGGACGACGACCACCGTGTTTGAGGCGTTGCTGAGCAACACGGACTGATGTAGCGTTCAAACTAACGTTTACGTTTAGTCATTTATCAGACGCTCTTATCCAGAGCGACTTACAGAAAGTTCAGGGACATTCCCCCCCCCCCGAGGCAAGTAGGGTGAAGTGCCTTGCCCAAGGACACAACGTCATGTTGACACAGCCGGGGTTCGACTTCATAAGACTTCATAGACCTTCCACATAGAAGGCTGTAGAAAAGGTTTCAGAGGTAGTCATCCGAATACAGTTTAAAAACAGTGTCCAGATGACCAAACTCTGAAACCTTTTCTACAATGGAACACTCCGGAACGAATCAGGGTCTACACCAACTCATAGAAAGTGGCGCAGAGTACATTTGAAAGGTGACAGGTACGATTTTGAGTCCTATTACGACGATGCAGAGTTAACTGAGTCGCCGGGCCTGACCTATCAGCGAGCCGTTGAGAAAGAGAGCCACGCCCAGCAGCACGCCCACGCACAGCACCAGGATGAAGGGTCGTCTCCGCCCCCAGCTGAGGGTGCAGCGGTCGCTGGCCGAGCCGATCAGAGGCGTGAAGATAAGCCCCAGGATGGGACTCAGGAACCACGTGAGACTGTAGTACTGCTCGGGGAGACCTGGGGGAATCACACACACACGCACAACGATGGCACATGAGGCATGATCAATCTCAACTGTCTGTCTCTAATGTAAGTCCAAAATGATATCCACCATGTCTGACCAAGCCATGATGCTGAGGAAAACCCCCAAAACTAGTTTTTATTCGCCTTGCGAGTTACACAAACCCAGAATTTACTTTGGCAGGATTGAGCAAACAAAGAACATATACGGAATTTAAATAAAGATTAAAAAAAATCAAAAGTAGGCATGGGAAGGTGTGTATAACATGGGAGGACTCTGTGTGTATGAATATCGAACGATGATAAATGATCATTTTCTCCGGGTCCTGGAACACACCGCATGCCAGGCATGGCACATTCAAGAGGTCGCAGAACACTGTGTTCTCACCGTACTTCCTCTCTGGAAGGTTTTCCATTAAGGAAGAGAGGAGCGCAGTACTGAAGTGTTGGCATGTCTGGACAAGTGCGTAGTCCGGAGTTACAGCACACAACGTACAAGACACATCATGTTGGTACCACAGGGTACTGGTGGAAACACTGAACCCTGGTTAGGATTTTTTTTTCTACACGAACACGGTCTGAGAAATTGACTTTGTGCAACCTAAGACCCAAGTTGAGCATTGAGTATTGATGTTTCAACAACTTATTAACTCTCTCTAGAGATATGACTGTTTTAGCCTGTGTTCTGCTCCTCACTTTCCCCAACCGTCCCTGGAGGAGGGGATCCCTCACTGAATTGCTCCTTCCAAGGTTTCTTCCATTTTTTCTTCCTAGTGAGTTTTTCTGGGAGTTTTTCCTTGTCTTGCTTGAGGGTTTAGGTTGGTTAAGGGGCAGTTCTATGGGCATAGGTGAAGCCCTCTGTGACATTGCTTGTAAAAAGGGCTATACAAATAAATGTTGATTTGATTTAGTTTGAGGAGCTGGGTGGAATGGCTATTTAAAAAAGCTTTTGACTTTTGATTTTTTTTTAGCTGGTCAGAAGTTCTAGATATCTTGAACTGTGAATTGTGAATAATCAAAATGATGTTTTAGATCCCTAGATATCCCAAACGAAAAGGCAAAACGACGCTGCAGGTATTTCTTCTCCAAAAACCCCATTGGGAAACGAACCCAAGGTTTGGTAAGAACCGGATTTGAAAAACAGAATCGCAATCAATGTAATTGAAACGATACTGAACCGCAGTCATGGCTGAGTGTATGTCTATGTTATGTGTGTACGAGACTGTGTAAAGTACATGTCCAGTTAAACATCATGGGCTGGCTCCTGAAATAACTGACTGGCTCCGGCTCTAGGGAATGGAGGGAAACTTGGCCAACCACAACTAGGAAGGAGGATAACATTTTTTTTAAGTATATTGTGTCAGCTAGGCTACGGGACTTTTTGTTTCCCAGTCTATTTCTCAAGGCAGACATGTTTCAATGTAGTCTGTGAAGCTGGGCAACAGATCAAGTTTCCCTATTGTCTGTTAATGTTCACTAGCAGAGAACAAGTTCCACTCAGTGCCAACAACACCAAACTGCTCCGTGTGTAAACAGACGCACACACAAGGCCCTGCGTAGGAAAGAATTACCAGAAGAGCCTGATTTTTGGTGATGGAACGCAAAGTGTACGGTAAAGTTACGTAAAATGCGGGAAGGGGGATGGGGATTTGGAGTTTGGGGGGCAATTTTACAACAATATTCCTCCCAGTGGGAAAAGCAAACATAGTGAAATGTGCCTGCTCACGCATTCCAGCCATACCTACCAAACGTAGTAGAAGCTTTTGTTCTTTTCTGCTTCGCTGGGCAAACCTGGCAACCACGCCTGTCGTGCTGCCTGCGCAGATAGTTAACATACCCTCTCCTCCATCCAAACCCATGATGAAACAGAGGGGGGGGGCGCAGGCTTAGGCTGAAGACACTGTCGTATTCAACAATGTCAGTACTGCTGGGAATCAGCACACACACGTTGGCACTTCCGACTGCAGTTCATAAGCCACCTGTCATCCACTGAGGGACAGGTAGCTTGGTTGGCTACCGATCTGTTGGCATTTAGGCTTTTAGTATAGTATATTTTCCCACTGGCGCTAATATATTTAGTCATTTTTTGGATCAATCCTCTGTGATTCAGGCAGCAGTATATAATTTACCAGCACGCAGTAATACAGGTTGCTTGTGTTATTTTGTAAACAGATTTTTTCTATTTTGTCTTTCTGATTTTTGTATATTATTTGCTTTGTGTGTGTTTGACACAAATCTAAAACGGGGTTAGCAGAACAGATTTGCCCTTGGGGGACCGTGCAGGAACTGAGAAGATAGTTGAGATATTTTCAACCTGAAGTAAGACAGGGACCTGGTACAGTTACATACCGATCTGTAACAAGACAGGTGTGACCAGAGCCGTCTCCATGGCGTAGCAGAACTCCCGCCCGAACATCACAGCCCCGTGCATGACCCAGCGACGCAGGGGGATCTTGTCCCTGGGTTCCCCCTTGCTGGCGACCGCGTCGCCGCTGTCCCCGTCCCCTTCGCTCGGTGGCTTCACCTTCACCACCAGCTGCCCCGCTCCCAAAGGCTCCAGCTCGGCCTTGAGTGGAACCATATTGTCGGGCTCCATGACCACCATACAGAGGGAGGAAAACCCACACGAACACTGACGAAGGAAGGCAAGACGAGACTAGGCCACACTAGACGAGCCCAGACCACAGCTCTCCCAAGTGTGCACGTTCCTGTTACTTGATGCTGTTGCAGCTTCCCGTTTTTTTTTTTTAGGTCAGAGGACTACAAAGTCAACCTTTGACACAGCGACGATATATATCCAACCTTGCTTCTCCTGCGAAGCACTGGGGATATTATTCTTTGAAGTTAAACGGTGACATATTGCTTTGGCTGAGAGACCAAACGTCTCTACTGTCTGTTGTGCTGAATCATTATCCAAGTAAAACGCCTTTGAATTCGAGCCAAAGTCATGCGGGAATTGGACAAGGAGCTGATGTAGGGGAGGCCGAGGAGGAGTGTGGAGGCGAGGAGGAGGCCGGAGAGGGTGAACGATGCTCCTGCGTCCATCCCCATTGGTGTCAATCAGTAACCTGCCAGGTGAATGGTGGAAAGATTTAGTCAACATCTTCAACTTGACTTCTGTTTTATTACCTTTCAACTTTGGTAAATGGGTAATAGGCCAACTCAGATAGCAATAAGCGGGTTACTACAGGTTTAAAAGTGTATGATCAGATCATGTCAAATCATTTGTACTGAAACTGGATGAAATGTGCCCAAAGTTGGCCGGTAGACAAGACTTACGTAACCGGCCATAAAACTATAATGCTGAGTCATCCCTTATTAGATAAGACTTCCTTAAATGGATGAGTAAAATCATTTCACCCACGAATAGAGTCATCCCAGCCCAGAGATCCTAAATGGTCTATTCAAGCACTTACCTGAGAAGCGAACACAGTAACACAAGCCCCACAGGTGGCTCCCTGATCAGGGGTACACTCCTAAAATCATGACAGGCCACAGCTGGAACACAACCCCACGTCTTGATGAAGGGGGTCTGTGCCCTGGTTTTGGTGGGTCTTCCTAACCCCCCCCCCCCCCCCCCCCCCCACCCCACCCCACCCCACCCCCTCCCCCCTGCTGTTGCATGCATAGACATTCTTCATACATGTCTATGGGCTGTTGTATCTTAACACGGAATGTTTTAGGCCCCCTAATTCGTACACAGCTTATTTTATCGGGCCGGCCCGGGCACGTTTGAAAGCGGTTGTTTCCATACGAGACAGTGTCCTTTCTATGATTAACCAGTAGTACTACAACATCATCTTGAATCGAATCTAATCTAATCATCCCCACCATCTTGATACTGTCCCCTTCGTCTCTGTCACCAGACAGTTTATCCTGGGATGATGCTAATGCGTAATGCAGTGGTTCTTAACCTTGTTGGAGGTACTGAACCCCAGCAGTTTCATAGAACCAGGTTAAGAACCAGGTTAAGATCCAGGTTAAAAACCAGGTTAAGAACCAGGTTAACAACCAGGTTCAGACCCACTGGGGTAATGATGACAGGTGCTTCTTGTTTGGCCGAAGTTGAAACGGATGCTGGATCGGATTGTCCCCCTAAAACCCTCCATCTAACAGCAGAACACCAGAGTTCAGCCTGAAGAGGCTTTCAGAGAAGGATCGGCTGGCTGGAATAAGTCTCATCTAACCATCCAGAATGTGTATCGCTAAGAGTAGCGGTGTCACCAGCTAGGTTAGCTAACGTTTGATAGCCGCAAGCTAACTACTGTTACCCCACATAACCTGTCTGGGTGGATCGTTAGCCCGATTCCTAAGAGCCAGAGGATCTCAGCTGATCGCCTTGGTCTCTTTACTTGATCCTCGTTGACAACGACGTGAAATGTAGGTTTACAGTCGCAAAGCTACTTACCGAAAGGTTTGGTTCTCTTACGGCTTCCAGTGTCGTTCATCCACACGGGATCTACAGCCGAACTACTGATGTGGCTCGATGTCATTCATTACAACACCGAGCGACTGTAACAACTGGCTGGTTAACACAGAGCAGGGGAGGGGGGAGGGGGGACTACAGTACTACTGCCTGGGAACACAAGTTAACACAAAGCAGGGGGGGGAACTACAGTACTACTGCCTGGGAACACAAGTTAACACAAAGCAGGGGGGGGAACTACAGTACTACTGCCTGGGAACACAAGTTAACACAAAGCAGGGGGGGGGGGGACTACAGTACTACTGCCTGGGAACACAAGTTAACACAAAGCAGGGGGGGGGGACTACAGTACTACTGCCTGGGAACACAAGTTAACACAAAGCAGGGGGGGGGGGGGGGGGACTACAGTACTACTGCCTGGGAACACAAGTTAACACAAAGCAGGGGGGGGGGACTACAGTACTACTGCCTGGGAACACAAGTTAACACAAAGCAGGGGGGGGGGGGGACTACAGTACTACTGCCTGGGAACACAAGTTAACACAAAGCAGGGGGGGGGGGGGGGGGACTACAGTACTACTGCCTGGGAACACAAGTTAACACAAAGCAGGGGGGGGGGGGACTACAGTACTACTGCCTGGGAACACAAGTTAACACAAAGCAGGGGGGGGGGGGACTACAGTACTACTGCCTGGGAACACAAGTTAACACAAAGCAGGGTGGGGGGGACTACAGTACTACTGCCTGGGAACACAAGTTAACACAAAGCAGGGGGGGGGGACTACAGTACTACTGCCTGGGAACACAAGTTAACACAAAGCAGGGGGGGGGGGACTACAGTACTACTGCCTGGGAACACAAGTTAACACAAAGCAGGGGGGGGGGGGGGAACTACAGTACTACTGCCTGGGAACACAAGTTAACACAAAGCAGGGGGGGGGGGGACTACAGTACTACTGCCTGGGAACACAAGTTAACACAGAGCAGGGGGGGGGGGGACTACAGTACTACTGCCTGGGAACACAAGTTAACACAAAGCAGGGGGGGGGGGGGACTACAGTACTACTGCCTGGGAACACAAGTTAACACAAAGCAGGGTGGGGGGGACTACAGTACTACACTACTGCCTGGGAACACAAGTTAACACAAAGCACTGGGGGGGGACTACAGTACTACTGCCTGGGAACACAAGTTAACACAAAGCAGGGTGGGGGGGACTACAGTACTACTGCCTGGGAACACAAGTTAACACAGAGCAGGGGGGGGGAACTACAGTACTACTGCCTGGGAACACAAGTTAACACAAAGCAGGGGGGGGGGACTACAGTACTACACTACTGCCTGGGAACACAAGCTGACATAATCAAAACCAAGAACACCCTTTCCATCCGATCCACACTCCTGTCCCACCTATAGACGTCATTTCTACAGGTATAACTTAGTCTAGCTGTTATTACTAGCCTTCAAACCCAGCTGCCTTTTAAATATAATGAACAAAGGATGAAAAACTATTTCATTGAGCTTTAGTAAACACCATAGCAGCATAAGTAATTAGTATCACGTTTACCAAGTTCTATGGTTTGTAGATTTGTTAAACCAGAAAAATATACAGAAAGTGTGTGTGCTTGCTGAAATCAGGTTAAATATATATATTTTTTATCAAAATACTTAGGGAGCCAAAAAAAGACTGGTGATCGGGGTAAGTGAGCTAAAGAAGACAAAAATTCCTAGATAATAATAATGACGGTGGAGTGGTTAAAAAACATTTAGCTAACAAATTGGTAGCAGAAAATCGATCAAACAATTTCAGTATCTATATTAATTGATCTGGATGAGCGTGCATAATAACAACGTGCTCTTATTTAGAAAGGATAGTGAACTCGGCCACATCTCGCGAGGATATGATTGAGGACAAGCCTGCGCCTAGCTCCTGACAGTCAGCAAGTAAAGCGCTTGTGTCCATGAAGCATTACACGATAAAACCTGGGCAAACACAGTTTGTAGAAAAAGACTACGTATTTGTATATTTGTTTTTCATACACATGTAGTTTACACTTTCAACCAAATGACAAAAGACACTGCTCCCTTTGAATTTTAAGGAACACTTTATTTGGATTAGGCCCTACGGGGTTAATGGGGGGTGGGTAGTGTTCGGTTAGTGGATTAGGCCCTAGGGGGTTAATGGGGGGGGGTGGGTAGTGTTCGGTTAGTGGATTAGGCCCTAGGGGGTTAATGGGGGGGGTGGGTAGTGTTCGGTTAGTGGATTAGGCCCTAGGGGGTTAATGGGGGGGGGTGGGTAGTGTTCGGTTGATGAGGTGGGGTACAGGGATGGAGGAACGGGGGGGTGGGGGGGTGAGGGTGGGAGGAGAGCTGGTCTAAACAGGCAGGACCTGATTGGACCTCATGCACCTCCTTAGCTCTTGGCACCGCATGGCCCCCAGGCAGAAGTTTGCAGCTGACTTCATGGCCTTCCACACACGGTCGGCCTGCCGACGCCACCAGCTGGAGACAGAGACAAAGGCACGGGAAGTGAGGGAGCGTGGGAGCAGGAAGAGAGGAGATACAGTGGAAAACAACTGAGAATGTGGTTTAGATGGTTGTAACGTGGGTGTGTCCTCTGAAGACAGACAGGACAACAGGGGAAGTGATCCAGGAGTTTGGACTCCATCTCTCTTTCTCTCTACACTGAACTAGTACTGCACCTTTTGATCTGGATCTCCTCCAGAGGAATCTCCTGCTCTCTCTCTCCTGCTCTCTCTCAAAAGACCATGATTTGCACTATAGTTTCCTCATCAGCAAACTCAACCTACAGGATTACCAGACTTCTCAGCAAAGGTTTCCAAACAATTACAATTACAACCATTATTTATTATATTATTATTATTATTTAGCAGACACTTTTATTCAGCCCAACAGTTGCTGAGATGTGGAAGCTCTAAGCTCATTTATAAAGTAGGGAACATTCTAAACTCTCAAGGTTTGCTTGCAATTGTGGTATGAGGGCAAGGATGTGTGATCTATTGGCTAAACAGAAAGCTCTCTGCAGTGCTGCTCACTGCGACAGGAAAGTGGAGAGAGGCAGAGGACCATCACAGAGGGTTTCACTTACCGGTACACATGATCCTGGTAGCTGTCCCTGGTCTGCTGCCTCGACCATGTCCACATTGGGGGGTCCCCAAAACCTGTCCATCGAATTCAGATTCATTTAGCAGAGGCATGGAGATGTAATAGGAAAGTGGGCAGGTGATGTGAGTCAGATGTGGTGGTGTGGTGCACACTTACACCCCAGCCTGCTCCAGCTGGACCTCCAGCTCCACCTGCGCCTCCAGCTCCACCTGTTCCATCACCTTGTGTAATATCTCACTGAAAAAGTCAGAACACAAAATGTTACTGAATGTTTACATTTAGTCATTAAGCAAACGCTCTTATTCAGAGCGACACACAGCAAGTATAGGGGCATTCCTCAGAGGCAAGTAGGGTGAAGTGCCTTGCCCAAGAACACAACATTATGCTGGCACAGCCAGGATTAAAACTTGCAACCTTCCGATTACCAGCTCTTTTTTGTGAAATGAGGGCCATGCCTAAGTGCACGTGTGTGTGTGTGTGAGTGTTAGAGTTCATACCTGGTCAGCTGATCCACAAACTCCTCCAGCTCTAACCTGTCCTCCAGCTCTAGGGTGTCCTGCGTGGAGATGGACAGGCTAGAGCTGCTGGAGATCCCCTCCTCCAGCTCCTCTGAATCCCTACAGATATCAACAGATCCCAGTGCACATCAATTTCACAGGTCATAGAGATCACACCACTTCTGCAAATCCCTGTAACTGGCCAACACTTGTGTGCACCGATTCCAATTTGATTGATTTATTTGGCCTACATACATATTGTTGCGATTTGTTGCATGAAGAGACTGTGAAGAATATGCTGTGTGTGGTAGGTGTTTCAAATCTTACCAATCTTTTTCTAATTCGTTCCACCACTCGCATTCAGCCATCACGGTGCTGTCTCTGTGTCAAGTGACTTGGTCAGTTATAACTCACCTTGATGACCTTTTGAATCCATCACTTGCTCGATTATGACATAGTGTGAAAGCTTTCCAGTCAGAGGCGGCTCCTTTTGAAGTTAATGTAATAATAAAATAAACTATATTCTCAAGGCTTACAGCTTATGAAATTGCGTTTAAAAAATAGTATTTAATGAGCTATAAAAAAGAAACAATTATGAAAATCATGTTGGCACGCTGAAGAGAAAATTATGAAAATCATGATGGCACGCTGAAGCTAGCCTAGCGTTCATTAGCTGTAATGAAGACTAGCTGGCTACGCCCCCTATTAACTATTATATCACAAAATGTTTATTTGACTAAAGTTGGGAAAAATTGCTTTTTATCTACTATTCTCTGAGTTGTCGAAATATGCAAGTATGTGTAAGGCTTTTCCCCAGCGTGTTCCTTAAAAGAGATACAGATTTTCGTACTTCGAGTCTTATATGGTTTTATTGAAAGTCGTTGAAAAAGGTTTCCAGAGCTCTTGGTCGAAAACAATGTCCTTAAATTCGGCCCGACAAATTTATTCAAACTATATATAAAATCTTGAATGATCTATTATGAAATCGCGTTAATTTGGACTTCCCTGCAGTTGCCTCATTTCCCCAGGCCACCCTGCGGAGGAAACTCATTTCGACCGCTTGTATTCGCGAACTTGTCATTTCGGTAATTACCCAAACTTCATGACCACAGGTGAGAGTAGGAATGTAGATTGACCGTTAAATCGAGAGCTTTGCCTTGCGGTTCAGCTCCTTCTTCACCACGACAATCCGATACAGAGACTCCATCACTGCACCGATCCCGCCTGTCAATCTCACGTTCTGTCCTTCCGTTAAATTGTTCTAATAGTTTAAAATAAATATGGAAGTATCTCCTTGAAATGACATGCAGCTTGTTTGTCTTTCAAAATTGTAAACGGGGGCTGTGACTGCGTCCTGTTGTTATGGCTTCTTATTCCAGACACTTTGTACAGGCTCATAGTCTTGAGTTATAGAATAAGTTAACAACATTCATTCTTCTAGCAGACACTTTTATCAAATCAAATCAACTTGTATGACAAGTGACAAGGAAAAACTTGACAAGGAAAAACTCCCAGAAAAACTCATTAGGGATAAAAAATGGAAGAAACCTTGGAAGGAGCAATTCAGTGAGGGATCCCCTCCTCCAGGGACGGTTGAGGAAAGTGAGGAGCAGAACACAGGCTAAACAGTCCTATCTCTAATGCCACACTGGAGGACATGTTCCCCAACCACGCAATGCATCGTGGGATATTTCATCTACTGGCTGCTTGGCCTGGCACTACACTGTAACTTCTTGCCATGGACCTGAATTAGTGCACTGGACACTGTGATCCTTCCTATACAAGTTAGGGATCACAGCATTTTCACTTTGCCACTGTTATGATGAGGGCATGCTGTAGTACCATTAGAATGGATATTTTGAAGGGGAATGTCATATCATTGTATTTGTCCATTAAGGAACCATGGTGGTGGATGTTATTAGTAAAAGCAGGTTTCTTTACCAAATAAATGTGTTAAATAGACTTTTGGTTGTATGTAAAGGCACAAATAATGTTCAGGTTAAATTGACAGCCATTGGTAGCCAATGCACTTTCTCAATAAACATTTAAATAATTAATTTTTGGGGTAGTTAGCAAACTGTTTGCTTCGACTTATTATAATGTTCACTCTGGAAATATTGTTTTATTTACAAAAAATATATATAGATACAACCTCTGTCGTATATACTTGATGCTCCACAGATTTTACACAGGGTGACCCAAAAAATGGGAACTTATTAACAATACTATGAAATTAAGGGTGAAAAATTATTTTATTTATAGTAATTGAAGTTGAAGTTCGACGAGTTATTTAGCTAGCAGCGTTCAAACTGTAAAGCAGGAACATTCCACAGTGTGTTCATTGTACTGACAGTGGGCTAAATGTTCCTCATGCCTTGTGAGCCTATAAGAATGAGTCAACAATTACATTTGAACTAGCGCGGTCGCCGGTCAGCATGGCGTAGCCCAGCGACGCAGGGGGATCTTGTCCCTGGGTTCCCCCTTGCTGGCGACCGCATCACGGCTGTCCCCGTCCCCTTCGCTCGGTGGCTTCACCTTCACCACCAGCTGCCCCGCTCCCAAAGGCTCCAGCTCGGCCTTGAGAGGAACCGATGAATAAGCTCACTGGAGCTCGTTCACATTTGCCATGGCTACGCTGGAGAACATGGAAC
The DNA here is from genome assembly GCA_030340665.1 of Neosalanx taihuensis. Taxonomy (NCBI): domain Eukaryota; kingdom Metazoa; phylum Chordata; class Actinopteri; order Osmeriformes; family Salangidae; genus Neosalanx; species Neosalanx taihuensis. Next base: position 2,743,519 of record CM059294.1, on the reverse strand, counting down.
TATACAAGGTGATACAGTACCACACGATTGGACGACATCCTTAATACATGAGATTGGGATTTTCAGTATGTTTTGTCCTGTCACTGTGTTTTTTTGAAAGTTTTTGCAAAGGGTGGCAAGTCTATTGTACGTGAGCCCGTTAAAGCTTGTGGGCATCAACACGGAATCTGGACCCACTCTTTCCACAGGTCTTGGTTGTGAACCACCTCTGCCACACCGTGAGTTCGCGGACCCATTTCGCTGTTGCGCTCGAAACAAAGGACGACCTTGTTTCGAATAAGCGTCTCTTCGCCGTTGGCGCCGTTGGCGGTTACCGGCCAGCCGGGGGCGGCACGGCAAGGCTGATCATCATCACGCTGTGAGCGATGGCGGTCACGGCCCCCGCGGAGCCCTTGGAGCTCTTCTGCATGCTGATGATCTCCCCGCTGCTCTCCTCGGCCGCCCCGCGGCGGCAGAAGCCTCTCACGGTGGCCTGGAAGTTGTTGGTGACGAAGCAGTACACGATGGGGTCCATGCAGCTGTTCAGGCTGCTGAGGGTGACCGTCAGGTGGTAGAGGATGACGCTGTGCGGCATGTCGGGGTAGAAGTACACCAGCACCTGCCTCACGTGGAACGGCGTGAAGCACACGGTGAAGATCACCAGCACGGTGCTGAGCAGCTGCACCGCCCGCATCCTCCGCACGCGGCTCTGCGGCATGAGGCGCCGGTCGGCCAGGGCGCACATGACGCGCGCCGTGAACGCCACGATGACCACCAGCGGGAGGAAGAACTCGAAGACGGTGAGGAAGAGGAGCTTGGAGAGGCAGCAGCCCGTGTGGCGGAAGGCCGACGTGAGGAAGGAGTACGTGACCACGATGGCGAACAGCCAGATGGAGACGCACACCGCCTTGGCCACCGTGGGGCTTCTCCAGCGGCGAGAGGCCTCTGCCCTCACCACGGCCAGGTATCGATCCACGCAGATGCTGGTGAGGAAGAGGATGCTGCAGTACATGTTGACGAAGTAGCTGAAGATATGGACGTAGGAGCAGTTCATACACTTCCCTCCGCTGTAATACAGCATGATGCGCGTGGGCAGCGAGAGGTTAACCAGCAGGTCAGTCACCGCCAAGTTGATGGTGTAGATCACAGAGGTGGTCTTGGGTTTGGTGCGAAAGCAAAAAACGTACAAGGCCACCGTGTTAAGGACCATGCCCACCAGGAAGATGAGGGTGTTGACGACCACCAGGGTAATCCACAGGCTGTAGAAGTCATTGTAAAGACCCTCGTCTAGGTGGGCCAGGCTGGCCATGTAAGGGAAATTCTCCGCGTCCGAGTCCGAAAGGTTCCCACCGCTGTGGCTTGTGCACGGATGCATTGTGGGAAACGTAGTGTTGATGCGAGGCGATGACGTCACCGAAATGTTCAGCTCCATGACGCTCCTGGGTGGGCCAAATCTGGAAAACAAACGATAATAATTACGTACAGTCCTTCTCAGCACTTAACACCGCAACAAAATACCCATCACCCTCTAGGGATTTGTTTTTCATTAGAGGCGCAAAGGTGTTGACCATAGCTCCATAATGGATGTGAACACATTATTAAGGTACAGTTTACAATTGTTTCTAAGTATATTCCATTCAAAACAGTGAATGGTTATTGTTTTTAATATATCCATGACATGAACCTTGCACTACGAAGCTGTTAAAAATGATCCTATTGGAAGCCATTGGTCTCTGTTGAAGTTTAGTAATACTAGCTGAATAGGCAGCCTTTATAAGACATCAAAACTCCAGACTTTGAAAGATAATATCAATATCAAACTCTGGGGGCCTTTATCATGGGTATTAAGCCATGTGGCCTGGGTACAAATATTACTATGAATCATTTCCTCTTCATCATCCATCATCAGGGTGTTTATTTCCATTGGCAGGATCCCATCAACAACATTACTGAGAGGGGCATCTGAGGTATTGGATTCATTTAAAGTGTTTATTTATCTCATAAGCACTCTTGGCTTTTCTCAGACATGGGAGTTAGACACTGACGTTACGGATGTTTGCGTGCGCATGCTGGATGCGCGATTTCGTAGGTTCGCGCAAAACACGTGGCCAAACCTGTGCGTTAAAAGCTTTTAGACATTCGTCATACATTAGATGTTCAATATATTTGGAAGCGACTGTTGTTGTACTCCGTTAAATTCATTTGTCTTGCAGTTTTTTAGCTTAAACTCGCGTCGTGAACTGGATCCTAATTCAGTTCCTGTTACCATATTTGGGTAGAACAGGAAACAGCGTTTAGAAGGAGACATTAAGAAGTCTTAGAATCCAGTAAGTAGACCAATATACCTGGTTAAAACGAGACCAGGCATTAGTGCATTTTCCAGCAGTCAACACTAGCACGTTAGATTAACAATTGAGACCACTGAAACTAATGCATATAACATGCTCAGCTGAGGACGTAATAGGAATAATGTGATTTATCACACATAACAAGCAATCAGAGGGCGCATGCTCTGCTTATGCAAATAAATGGGAATAAATGAGTATTTCATTTTCACTCCCATATTGTTGCATATTAGTCAATCCTCAAGACCAAGTTAATCATCATTAGTGAGAGCACGTCTTAAGAGAGTGTAATTCAGGGGAAATTCGATATTAACTGCCTCCCGCTTCTGACGGTACAAAGATAAATGATTCTTTACCCAACTCATTACAGTCCAGTCATTCATGAACTACTGTTACAATTTCTCTAACAGCACGGTTTACCTTTTCTTTTTTTATCTCTGGAAAATGAACTGCCAATGGAACACACACCAACACTGTGATTTATGGCCGTAACTATAAAAAAATTATTATTAAAAAAACAAAGAACATTTAGTAAAATAGGCTTGAGAGAGGGTCGTATATCACATATAGGTTTGGGTTGGACTGATATCATAGGACTCCTGACGAACAAGAACACAACCAATTATTGCATTGGAGCACGAAGTTGAACTTTTTAGATACTTATGTGTTTAAATTGTTTTCTTATTATTATTTTTTTACCAGCGTTATGAGCATTGAACATACTTTCAAAATGCTTACTGTTGTTTTGGGGAGTATAAAACTTGGATCAGGTACCCCCACGAGTCAAATTTACATTACATTTACATTTATTCATTTAGCAGACGCTTTTATCCAAAGCGACTTACAAATCTCAACAGGTCTCTTGGGTATAAGATCTATTTCTGGTGCCAGGTCTGTCACTTTGTACATCACACGCTGTCGTTATTCTGACGTGAACAACGCGACTTCATAAAGCTCCGTGGGGGTTGTGACCCGTGCGTCCGACAATGTTATACAAATAAACCGCTCTGCGTGAGTCTTTAACGACTCATTGGCTTAGACAGGATGTTGCATTTTCATGAGAACGATCCCACGGTGCTCTACAAAAACAATAACGTAAGACAATCGCAAACTATCCAGCGGTTTGGTAAGAGTGAAAGTGAGAATACAATGAGTGAAAAAGACTTCAAATAATCATTAAATGTTTGAATCGTCTTTGCCTGCTGATCGAAACATAAATAGCCCACTTGATCACAGCAGAGACAGAAAGTGTGATGGGATGGTGTTGACCGCAGTGTCCAGGTCTTACCTGTGGAACCTGAGGAGATCAGGGTGGATCGGGGGGGAAGTGCAGGTTAACCTTGTCAGTCCTCGGTCCTCCTCTTGTCTCTCGTCCTCTCTCGGACCTGTCAAAGCCCTCGTCCCTGGTTTTTTGACACCCAGAACACCACTGTCACAGGACTGGACTCCTCCCTAACAATGGCAGGGAAACTTCACCATATCCTTCTCTGTCTCTGTGTCTCTCCCTCCGTTTTTGTCATCTACTCCCTTGATCACCCCCAGCAACTCCTCTCCTCTCTGGATTCTTTCAGAGGAAGTCTCTCTCTGTTTACTTTGAACCGTGACATCACTGCACAAGGACGGCATGTAATAAAGGACTGAACCGCAGAGCTATTGACGGTATAGGGCTTCTGTTTTCATTCTGCAAGGAGGTCAGCTTGAGTCAACTTAACATGTATTCATTTAGCAGAACTTGTGTTGTAGAGAGATATAATGTAGGCCCCTTGAAAGAACTAGGCACACAAGTTAGGCTACTGCAAGTAGTAGTTCCATCAACGCGTTGATGAGTGCAGGATATTACAAAATGATGGAGAGAGACAGTTTTGTTGGCTTGTTCCTCTGTGCAGACCACCAAACCCCTGTTCGCAGTCCCTTAACAAAGGAAATGTGTCTGAGACAAATCACAAGCCCAAAATCTAATGTAACTGTAGTTTTTGTGACACGATACAATTTCACTCAAGTGTTAGAAGCTTGAGAGGGGAAAAAAGAGGCCCACCGCTAGACACATCCATCTTTGAAAATGAGCTCGGGCCGGTCGCTTTTTTTCCCACATTTCCTGCTCAGGCAGCTCGTTTGTCGAGGCCTGTCACAGCTTCCTTGTGATGTTCCGGAATTCTCTCTCCAGTAACGGATTTGCAGAGTACCAGTGGATTAATGTGAGAGTGAATGCAGGGGGACGAAGGAAGGGATTTTCAGACACAGAGCTCCATTTCACCTTCACAAAGACTCCCGAGGAGGTGGATGGATGACGGATTACTGTGGCTCTGTGTAGCTGAGAGTATCCGTGTTCAACAGAATAGGATGAGCAGTGTTATGTAGGGTAAGCAGCTAGCAATGTTCACATTCATACCAGGGAGATAGAGGATGAGGGATTGGGACGAAATTCCTTATAATTTTTTAGCAAGGGGCCCCAGTCTAACTACGAGTTGATGAAGAAAGTGTTTTGTCCGTCTCTTCATAAACGGAGAGACAGCTTCGTTGAGTTCTGGATTATATATATTATATATATATAACAACATATAACAACCTGCAGATTGGGAGAGAAATGACCAGACCAATGACAACAGAATGAAGACAGCACAAGGCTGAGGTCTCAATCATGTCTCTCTCCTGTCTGAAGGCGAGAGGACCTTCTTTTATAGGGCACAAGAATGTAAACATAGATAGTGACAGTCAGGCGGTAATGACGTTACAACAGTATTCAGAGAAAGGGTGTTCATTAGTGATTAATATAAGTACACAGGAAATCCAATTTCTTCCACAGAGTGCAGGTCCAACGTTCAAGTTTGAGGTATGTGGAGAGCAGCGCTGGATTTTGGGTCTGCGAGGACAGTGTCTCCATCCTCCATCCTTTCAGACGAATGACGTCTGTGAGTGTTTAACAGGATGTCAGTGTGACAAGGTCCAGGTTCCTGCTCTCAGTCAGGTCCTCATCCCCTCTAGGTGTGCGATAAAACACAAGTCACCTGCGACTAAATGTGACTTGAGTTACCTTCAAACTGACCTAAGCATGCATACCCACATACTACCTACACACTCACACACACACACGCATGCACACGCACGCACTTGGACATGCACCCACATAAATGCATTAGTCTGAAAGGTCCAAAATGCAACAGAGTATTGTTTTTTTTTGCTCTGGTTTGGGCCAATTCAGGTCGACATAAATATGCTAAGTGTTGTTTGGACAGGCCTTTTGCTGCAACATGAATAAACCCATTTAGTCTTCTGTGATCTTTAGATAAACACCATTAGATTGGCGACGATAAAACTGGTTTAAACCACTTCATACCTTAGCCATGAGACACGACTGGACCATGGGTTGTATTGTGTGGGGCAAGAGTCTCTCTTTGAAGTCGCTTTGGATGAAAGCATCTGCAAAATTAATAGATGTCATGTAAATGGATAGGAAAATAACTGCATATAAAGGATTCTGGTCCAAAATCCTAAGCAGAAGGTTTTTACACGTGAGCACGTATATTTTTTTCCTTCACAGGTGAACTGGCTGTCTCTGAACCCTGTGTTCTTCCGGCATCAGAATGGAACAGCCATCCATCTTCCTCCCCCCCTCCACCCCCCCCACCCCCCTGTCCGTCTGTCCAGTCACCTGACAGCACCGACCTTGTCCCAGATCTGCCTTCCATCCGAAGGCCTGACTAACATGTCACAGCATAGGTCATTCTCACTGACAACCTACCATTGGATGGTATAGACTGTGCTGAGGAAATCTTTGTATATATATTATATATACATTCCACTATATATTATGTATATTTATATTCCATATTAAATCGTTCTGGGGAGATTTTTGAGTGTGAATATTCTGTTAGAATGTGATGACATTGGTGTGAGGGAATACAGAGACTTCCAAGCATCAATCTCTTAAACTGTCTATTGGCCTATGCTCCTTTCTGGAGAGTTGCTTTCTTCTATGTCCTCTTCCATGTCTCCTGTTCTTCTTCCATGTCCCCTGTTCCTCTTCCATGTCCCCTGTTCCTCTTACATGTCCCCTGTTCCTCTTCCATGTCTCCTGTTCCTCTTCCATGTCCCCTGTTCCTCTTCCATGTCCCCTGTTCCTCTTCCATGTCCCCTGTTCCTCTTCCATGTCTCCTGTTCCTCTTCCATGTCCTCTGTTCCTCTTCCATGTCTCCTGTTCCTCTTCCATGTCTCCTGTTCTTCTTCCATGTCCCCTGTTCCTCTTCCATGTCCCCTGTTCCTCTTCCATGTCCCCTGTTCCTCTTCCATGTCTCCTGTTCCTCTTCCATGTCCTCTGTTCCTCTTCCATGTCTCCTGTTCCTCTTCCATGTCCTCTGTTCCTCTTCCATGTCCTCTGTTCCTCTTCCATGTCTCCTGTTCCTCTTCCTTGTCCTCTGTTCCTCTTCCAAGAACCAATAAGTGCCAAGGGAAGAACTATAAATGCATAACACAACGATTGTGAACATAAAGCAAGAGATACAACAACAACACTGGCAAGTCACCATATGGGGACCAACAAATAGTTCTAGACAACATTAGATTATGTGAAGTGCCATACTATTCCTAAATGCCATTACATTTTCTAAATAAGTGAGTTTTAAGCCTTCTTTTGAAGGTCTGTGCTTCTGATGGAGGTGGGGAGTTGATTCCACCATTGGGGAGCCAGGCAGTGGAAGAGTTTGTGTTGCGCTCTGGCGCTCTTGAGGGGGGGGTACCACTAGACGGTGGGCAGCAGATGACCGTAGGTGACGGGTGGGGGTATAGGGCTGGAGGAGAGAGTTGATATAGGTCGGGGCAGTCCCGTTTACAGCCTAGAAGGTTGGTTTACAAAAGAGAGCTTTACAAAAGAGCATGTTCCTCTTCCATCTTCCTCTTCCATGTCTCCTGTTCTTCCTGCATGTCCCCTGTTCCTCTTCCATGTCCCCTGTTCCTCTTCCATGTCTCCTGTTCCTCTTCCATGTCCCCTGTTCCTCTTCCATGTCCCCTGTTCCTCTTCCATGTCTCCTGTTCCTCTTCCATGTCTCCTGTTCCTCTTCCATGTCTCCTGTTCCTCTTCCATGTCCCCTGTTCCTCTTCCATGTCTCCTGTTCCTCTTCCATGTCCCCTGTTCCTCTTCCATGTCTCCTGTTCCTCTTCCATGTCCTCTGTTCCTCTTCCATGTCCCCTGTTCCTCTTCCATGTCCCCTGTTCCTCTTCCATGTCCTTTGCTCTTCTTCCTTGTCCCCTGTTCCTCTTCCATGTCCTCTGCTCTTCTTCCATGTCCCCTGTTCCTCTTCCATGTCTCCTGTTCCTCTTCCATGTCCCCTGTTCCTCTTCCATGTCTCCTGTTCCTCTTCCATGTCCTCTGTTCCTCTTCCATGTCCTCTGTTCCTCTTCCATGTCTCCTGTTCCTCTTCCATGTCCCCTGTTCCTCTTCCATGTCCTCTGTTCCTCTTCCATGTCTCCTGTTCCTCTTCCATGTCCTCTGTTCCTCTTCCATGTCTCCTGTTCCTCTTCCATGTCCTCTGCTCTTCTTCCATGTCCCCTGTTACTCTTACTCCACGTCCTGTTTGCTCCTTTTCAAAGATCGGAGACTACAACCCACTGTATCATTTTAATGCACCGTAGACTAATGTGCCTCCATCTTCAAAGGACATCCTTTGAGGAAAGTGAACAAGAGAACATGGAAGGACACTGCTTGTTAGGATGGAACCATGTTTGCCCGGTGTCTCCATTAGACCAGTGAGAGTCCAGTATCTGCTGTTACACTGGGAGAAGTGCCTCAGGATGTTTGCATGATCCTTGCCGTGAGAGACTGTCTAGTGAATCTGCAGGGGATTAGAAAGGGGATGTTTGAGTTTTGGTGCTATTACTTGTCACAGTCTCCATCATGCTCCATATATTTCTCTCTCTCTCTCTCTCTCTCTCTCTCTCTCTCTCTCTCACACACACACACACACACACACACACACACACACACACACACACACACACACACACACACACACACACACACACACACAGAACAAACAACTGCTGGTCAGTCGTTTTTTTATATAAATATATATTTTTCTTCATATTTTATCGAGGCCATCTCAATCAGTCTTTAGAATCTATAGCTGCACTTCAGTGCTGATTAAAGGATTAATATGCTAAATGAGATTTAGCACCGTTTGAGGTTAGGAAACAGCTGCAGGGTGTATCGCTAGCGCTAACAGAATCACTGGTGTGACACACACACAAGCACTGTACACACATACTGTACACACACACACACACACACACACATGCTTTCTATGTCTTGCAAACTCACTCACTCCTCTGGAATCAAGAGGAAGGTTCCGGTGAAGGGCTGCCTCGGTGCTGGGTGTTTAAACACTGGAGACCCAGAACTAGCCGGTGTGGTTCTGAACCACTGCTGACCACCTGATACCTCCCCTGTCACCAGCAATGCTGGTAGCCACTTTGGTTCCCCTGAGCCTAATTCCTTCACCATGCCAAGAAGGAGATTTCCTAGTCCGTAATATTTCAATACTGACAAAATATTGGCATTTACAAATATTAGAGTGTTTCTTTAGCGATATTTAACATATTCTGCAAAAAGCAATACTTGTACAATTGTATAGTCTGTGTACATCAAAACCCACACTGCATGTAGATTGTGAATATTACACATTACAACTCTTAATATTAGTATGTATGAAGTCAATAGGGTTGTATCACCCAACTATTTAACTCCTGACTATTTTTATCTCAAGATCCATATATCGTATCCCAGCACTCTTATTTTTTCTCCCAGCCTTTACCCCTTGTGTGCATTTACTTATTTTACCCCCATTCCCTTATCCCTGGGTGCACTCTTCTACCCTTTTACCTCACACCCTTACCGCTGTGTGCTTTGACGAGATTGTGTGCCGTTGTTGCTGAAGATGTTCCCTCGGAGATCAATAAAGTGTTCTGAATCTGAATCAGAATTCATCTGAGATTTGATGCACTTGGTGGCATCACTTCCTGTCAGGGCTGGAGGAAAACAGACGCCTGTCTGACGACGCACCCCCACCGTCAAAAATAATAAAAATAAGGATAAAGGTTCTCATTTTAGACATTTTATTGACATACCATTCAAAGTCTTTACATCAAACGACATAAAGCCCTTTTTTAACGAAACCTCGGTAGTGTGTTCAGTGTGACCAATAAGATGAAGAGGTACGACTTTCCTGTTCCTTGAAGCTGACCCGACGAGATGACTTTCACCTTCAAGACAAGACTACTCTTTGGTTCACTTTTTGCTTAAATAGAACAAATGGCAATAAGCTTAAAAAAATATCACGGTCCCCACGTCCATTGTTCCAGAAAGCTGACCCCATCGTTCAGCCAGGCCTGTAGGGGTCGCTATAGTGTCCCAGGAGCCTCTGTCTCCACCCGGTGGTGAAGCACGTAGTAGTCGTGGACGTACATCAGAACAGCGATGGGTTGACCAATGATAAGGGAGATCCAGACTGCTGCGTTGCCGTAGTTTCCGCTGAGGAAGCGGGCCACGAACCAGGCCAAGGGGAGCTGCGTTCGGGAAGAAAAAAACGAATCAACGAACGAAAACCCACGAACGTTTTGGGCTGTTCCTGCTGGGTGTTTTTTTTCCCCCTCACCTGGAACATCATGCCTGTGAACGCCCACAGTCTGAACATCTTCAGTGGAACGCTGACCAGGTACTGTAACAAACGACCGTATTAGGACCGCAAACATCTAACCCCTCCTCTAACACGCACCTCAGATGAAAGGATTCACATTCCAAACTACTACTGTATGGCACCAATACACTGCAACATTTAACTGATGTTAAAAGGGGAAAGAGAAGTGATAAGGTAACACCTTCCCACCACCCCCAGCCCAGAACCACGTCTTCCCCTTCTTTGAAGGTGACTGTGTGTCCAGCTCTGGTCCATCCGGTCCTGCCCGCCTCTATCCTGGACCTCTCTCCTATCTCTGCTCCTCCTCCCTGCCCTCTGAGCTGGGGGTCTTATCTCTGCTACCCCAGATAAGCTTCCTTGCCCTGTATTCCCACTCGTTTCTTCTCCTCCCCCTGTCCCCACAGCTGTCCTCCTCTCCCCCCTCTCCCTCCTACACCACTCCAGGTCCTGTCCACTTCCACTTATCTCCTTCCCTTCCCCTCCGCTGCTCTCCTCTCGCCTCCCTTTCCGCTCCTCTGATCTCCTCTCCTTCGCTCCTCTCCCTCCGTCCTCCTAGGCTGACCTTCATCCCTCGGCGTGGAAGGACACTGGCTCGCTGCCCAAAACGCGACACCTCGGGGGGAGGGGGAAAAGGGGGGGGGGGGGCGACCCCTCTCTCTCGGTGAGATGCCAGGTGCGCACGCCCCTTTAAAAGCATCCGAAGTGCAAAATTAGCCAGGCTGAGAACGAACGCCGCCCGCTGCGCCTCGCGACTCTCACCTCGTGGAAGAAGGCGGAGAGGAAGAAGACGGCCGATTGGCTGGCCCACTTGCTCGCGCCCTTCCGCAGCAAGGGCTTGTAGAAGTGCCTTTGGGGGGGGGGGGGGGGGTGAAGGAGAGAGAGGCGACATAAATACATGAGACCAACGTCCAAACGAGAGTTCCTCTACATCGCAGCTTACTTGATGAAGAGAGGAAGACAAAGTGAGAGTGAGACAGAGAAAGAGAGGAAGAGAGGAAGAGAGGAAGAGACAGAGAGAGAGAGAGAGAGAGAGAGACAGAGAGACAGAGAGAGAGAGAGAGAGAGGGGAAGAGAGAGATAAAAAGAGAGACACAGAGAGAAAGAGGAAGAGGAAGAGAGATAAAAAGAGAGAGAGAGAGAGATAGAGAGAGAGAGAGAGAGAGAGAGTGGAAGAGAGTGGGTACCTAGAGTGGAGGAAGGCATTATCTAACATACCGTAGGCACCACTTGTGAACAGGAATGTTCCAGTTCTGCCAGAAGTAACCGACCGTCTCAGAGTTCCTGAATAACACAGAAACATGGATGTCTATGGGAGCGAATGAGTAATTCAATATTCATTTAGCAGACGCTCTTATCCAGAGAGACTTACAGCAAGTACAGGGACACCTGACTCCCTGAATTAAGCCACCTGACTCCCTGAATTAAGCCACCTGACTCCCTGAATTAAGCCACTCGACTCCCTGAATTAAGCCACCTGACTCCCTGAATTAAGCCACCTGACTCCCTGAATTAAGACACCTGACTCCCTGAATTAAGACACCTGACTCCCTGAATTAAGCCACCTGACTCCCTGAATTAAGCCACCTGACTCCCTGAATTAAGACACCTGACTCCCTGAATTAAGACACCTGACTCCCTGAATTAAGACACCTGACTCCCTGAATTAAGCCACCTGACTCTCTGAATTAAGACACCTGACTCCCTGAATTAAGCCACCTGACTCCCTGAATTAAGCCACCTGACTCTCTGAATTAAGTTAAATAGGTACATGTGAATAGTATAGTAGTAGTATAATAATAGTTACAATAGTTAAATAGGTACATGTGAATAGTATAGTAGTAGTATAATAATAATTAAAATAGTTAAATAGGTACATGTGAATAGTATAGTAGTGGTATAATAATAGTTACAATAGTTAAATAGGTACATGTGATTAGTATAGTAGTGGTATAATAATAGGTACAATAGTTAAATAGGTACATGTGATTAGTATAGTAGTGGTATAATAATAGGTACACTAGTTAAATAGGTACATGTGATTAGTATAGTAGTAGTATAATAATAGTTACAATAGTTAAATAGGTACATGTGATTAGTATAGTAGTGGTATAATAATAGGTACAATAGTTAAATAGGTACATGTGATTAGTATAGTAGTGGTATAATAATAGGTACAATAGTTAAATAGGTACATGTGATTAGTATAGTAGTGGTATAATAATAGGTACACTAGTTAAATAGGTACATGTGATTAGTATAGTAGTAGTATAATAATAGTTACAATAGTTAAATAGGTACATGTGATTAGTATAGTAGTGGTATAATAATAGGTACAATAGTTAAATAGATACATGTGATTAGTATAGTAGTGGTATAATAATAGGTACAATAGTTAAATAGGTACATGTGATTAGTATAGTAGTAGTATAGTAGTAGTATAGTAGTGGTATAATAATAGTATTTGACTGAAGTCATCGTACCACCAGTCTCGATAGAACTCCCTGTCTCCAAAGCGCAGGAGCTCGGCGGTGAAGTTCAGGGTGGAGTGGAAGAAGGAGTAGAAGAAGATCAGCCACAGCAGGTGATTGGGCACCTGGCAGACGACAGGAAATGATGTCACGTCGTATCCTGCGTCAGTAGCCCTTTTGTCATTGGCCGCTGTGGGAACGTTCGACTTACTGCTAGCCTGAGAAGACGCTCCATCATGAGAGACAAGTCCATGTCCTGGAGCGAACAGGAAGGGGTTAATGTATCAAATTATACTGAAATAATATGAAAAAATGTCAATTATAGAGTGAAGAAAGGTTATGGAGAAGGTGGAGGGGAGAGGAGTGGAGGAGAGGCCCCCAGATCTGTACCTCCAGCGGCTTCATGGAGTTCTGTATAATGGGGATCATCCACTGTTGAACAGAAAGTGAACCGTGTCAGAGCCCTCATCGCTGCTTCAGTAAAGAGCCTGGACAACAGAAATCAAGCTGTATGTAACAAGTCAGCGTGTGTCAAGAATACCTGCTGTGTTAATCCAACCAGGAGCTGTGTGAAGAATAACTGGGAGAGAGAAGAGAGGGGGGGAGAGAGAGGGGGAGAGGGAGAGAGGGGGGGAGAGAGAGGGGGGGAGAGAGAGGGAGAGAAAGAGAGAGAGGGAGAGAGAGAGAGGGAGATAGAAGAGAGGGGGGAAGGGGGGGGGAGAGGGAGAGAGAGGGGGAGAGAGAGGGAGAGAGGGAGAGAGAGGGAGGGATAGAGAGAAAGAGAGGGAGGGAGAGGGAGGGAGAGAGAGAGAGAGAGGGAGATAGAGAGAGGGAGAGAGAGAGAGGGAGAGAGACAACAGCAATTAGACAACCTTGTCTGAGCCACAAGAAATAGCCCCCATATGACTACAGTGTATATCAAAGTGAAGCCTGTTTGTATTCAGTTATGAGGACAGTGTGCTCAGTGTTCAGTTCCCAGTACTGTCACCCCCGGCGACCAGACGTGTGCACGCGTCTGTTCGTGTGTGACACACTCACCACCTCAAACAGGCGCCTCAGCAGGAAGCTCACACGGATCTGAGCTGACCGGGGGAAGTTCAACTCGTAGCACAAGGTTGGAGCAAAAACAAAATAATACAGATCTAGAGAGAGAGAGACAGAGAGAGAGGGAGAGAGAGAAAGAGAGAGAGAGACACAGAGACAGAGAGAGAGAGAGACACACAGGGAGAGAGAGACAGAGAGAGAGAGAGAGACAGAGACACAGGGAGAGAGAGAGAGAGAGAGAGAGAGAGAGAGAGAGAGAGAGAGAAAGGGAGGGAGAGAGGGAGGGAGAGAGAGAGGGAGGGAGAGAGAGGGAGAGAGAGAGACAGAGAGAGAGAGAGACAGAGATAGAGAGAGAGACAGAGATAGATAGAGAGAGACAGAGAGAGAGAGAGAGAGAGAGAGAGAGAGAGAGAGAGAGGAGAGAGAGACAGAGATAGAGAGATAGAGAGAGATAGAGAGAGATAGAGAGAGAGAGAGAGAGGAAGTGAGAGAGAAACAGAGAATGAGAGAGCGGAGAAAGAGAGGAGAGGGCATAGAAAAACAGAACATGAGAGAACGTCTAGTGTGATGTGTACCAGGCCCACAGCAGGAGTGTTACATGCATGTGTGTTATTTGACACGGTGGTGACTGACCTCGGATGGTGAGGTTGCCAGGGTAACACACCTGGGTCTGTTCCACACCTCCTTTCATGCTCTGCCAAGAGGGACCTGCAGGGGGCGCCATCGCACACACGTCAACAACGCAAGCTCAACCTTAATCCCGAAACGTGACCGCAGCCATCAATTACCCACCCGAAAACACTTGGGGGTCATACAGCCTGTCAGGCAGTAGAGGGCAGTGTAGGAGTGAGAGAGAGAAAGACAGGGACAGACTGACAGAGAGAGAGACAGATAGGGAGGGTAGGGAGGGAGAGAGAGAGAGATAGGGAGGGTAGGGAGGGAGGGAGAGAGAGCACGAGTGGGAGAGAGAGAGGGAGGGAGGGTAGGGTGGTAGAGCTAGAGAGAGAGACGGAGAGGGAGGGAGGGTAGGGAGGGGGAGAGAGAGAGGGAGGGAGGGTAGGGAGGGAGGGAGAGGGACGGTAAGGAGGGAGAGAGGGAGCGAGAGGGAAGGAGAGATACATGGAGAGAGAGAGAGAGAGAGAGAGAGAGAGAGAGAGAGAGAGAGAGAGAGATGGCTGGGTATGAACCAAGGAGGAGTCCGTTTCCAGAATGCTGGTTGGCTAAAGAGTAGAACGATGAGGGGGAGTGGGGACAACTCACAGGACAGCGACCTGGCCAGGCTCCGGACCTTGGCATGACTCATCTCTCGACACCACCTGTTGACGTCCTTATACGAGTAGAGCTTCAGGAACAAAATGGTGTACACCCCCAGCGCGAAAGCCCCCCCCACTATGGACACAAACATCAAACAGACATTCAACAAGGTCATTCAAAACCACTTATACGGTTAGAATTTTCGAATGTACACAGATAAAAACGTCACGTCTAAACAATATTAGTTTTGGAGAGTCGGAAAGCTTTTAAACGCAGATATCTTTTCCATAATTTATAGTGCTGCGATCTCGAAGGTGGTGCCGGTATTGCAATCTAGTGTAACTGTGGAGCAACAGTTAGTTAAGGAAGTGTAGGTTCAGATCAACGATTTCATCCCTCTCAGCAATCGGGAGCTGCGGTCTTTCAAACCGTAGGCTAGCTGTGGGTTAGCTGTCACGGACTAACGAGAACCTGAGGAACGTCGTTCTTTTGGGGTCTTCTCTGCCGTCGGAACAGTTAGATTAAGTCTTTATCTGGAGATGACTTTGCACATTAATCTCTGCCAAGGGCTATAACACTTAGCAGTCCTCTCGCACTGTATCCACCCATTTACTTTTACATTTATTCATTTAGCAGACGCTCTTATCCAAAGCGACTTACAGTAAGTACAGGGACATTTTCCCTGAGGAGAGTAGGGTGAAGTGCCTTGCCCAAGGACACAAAGTCATACAGCCACAGCGGGGGATCGATCTCACAACCTTCCGATCATGAGGCCAACGTCTTAACCATTGAGCTCTTCTGACCCCCCATCCATCCCCCTATCCTGGAGGAGAGTCCAAACAGACTGAGGCTTTCATCCCTTACCTCAGGAACCTCCAGCTGGACCACCGAGTCCTTGTAACCCCCCTGTAGCACTGGGAGACCCCCCTTTCTCCTAGCCTAGCCTAGCCTAGCTTGGCCTAGCCCGCTACACAGCTTCATCAATAGCAACCATATGGCGCGCGCTACGGCGACGTCGATAGCGGCCATATGCTCGATGGAAGCGGCCGCGCTGGAGTCCCGCAGGATGGCACGGGCACAGAGAGACGGAGCCCGGCGGTGGGGCCGGGCGGGGGGCCAGCGCGGACCCCTCTCTCCCCCCTGACCTTGATGTCAGAGCAGCGGGCACGGAGGAGGTCCGAGCGGCAGATGGCTCGTCTGAGCGCCCTCCCGGCGAGGCGGCAGATGAGAGGAAGGGGCCAGGCTGGGGAGGAAGGGGGGGGGGTGGGGTGGGGGGACGCCGGTGACACACACTTAGCTGGTGCTGACGAGAGCGGAAGGCTGGAGAGAACCTGTGCGACCGAGGTAGTTCGTGGGACGTAGACCGGAGAGAATACTGATCTGAACTGGCGGAACGCAAAAAGATTCTTTTAAAGTAAAGATTCTACCTTCGTGTGGGAGTCGTGTGGCGCAGCTGGTTAGGGTGGTAATCAGAAGGTACCCGGTTTGAACCCTGGCTGTGTCAACATGATGTTTTGTGGTGCTTAAGCAAGGCACTTCACCCTACTTGCCTCAGGGGGGAATGTCCCTGTACTTGCTGTAAGTCGCTCTGGAGGAGAGCGTCTGCTACATGACTAAACGTAATGGAAGAAGGAGGTGGAAAAACAGGTTTCACAGCCAAAACTCTCGCTGTTGCGGTTCCTGTTTGCCAGATGGGTACGTCATGTGAGAACCCTGTCGCACGCTGTTGAGAACGTAACACGTTCCGTCTCCGGCGCCCCTGGCTTTGTCGCTACACCGGTTGTTCCTTCCAGTTGCCATGATGACAGAGGGCCAGGGGCGGCCATCTTGGCAGTCCTAACAGCCTGGCAGAGTCCGGGTTCGACGTTGACCTCTCCCTGACCCCTCTCTTTTCTGGCGCCTGACATCTCTCTACGCCACCCCCCCCCCCCCCCCCCCCCTCTGGCGCTCTGACTCACCCCCCCCCCCCCCCCCCCCCACTCTCGCCCCCTCCTCCTTCGCCCCCCCCTCCCTCATCCCCACTGGGACTTGTTCAGTCATGACTGACTAGGCCCATTCATGTAGCGGGGCATGCTGGGATGAGCTCCTAACCCTCTGGTTACGCAGAGATCCGTCACAGGAGTTCGGGCGGGGAAAAAGCCAGATTTGTTTGCGTTTGGTGACAGAAGATTTATTCTCCCCTTCCCCTCTGCTCTCTTCTCCTCTCGACACCAACCCATCGCATCTCCAATCCTCCCCTCGTTTCGCAGTTCCTTTCTCTCCCTCTCCCGTCCAAACCTACACCTATAACTGACCTCACCATATTATTTAGCAGGACTGGCTAACCCCCCTCTCAGAGATCTACCCTCCAGTAGCTTTCATTCCAACACATTCACATTTATTCATTTAGCAGACGCTTTTATCCGAAGTGACTTGCGAGAAAGAGATTTAAAAAGGAGCATCGGTCACTGAGCATAACAACATGATAGACCCCGAACATAGTGGGTTGACAGATTATGAAACATACATCGTGAGACCCAATAAGTGCCAGGGGAAGAGCTAAAAGAGCATTCAGCTGACCCTTTTACAAATTTAAGGTGAGTCTCCTGTGGGACGCGAACAATAAAGCAACAACACTAGCGAGTTTCCGCACGGGGACTAACAAGTCATTCTGAACCACAACAACAGATGATATTTCTAAGTGCCATTAAATTCTCGGAATAAGTGACATCAACTGTAACTGTCACAAACATCTTAGTCTCCTCCAGGGTCACAATGACTTATTGGGGGGTTGCTCTTGTTGGTCAGTTGTAACCGATTTGAAATGATCGTACTCGCTGTGAGGTATATTAGCGTTGCTTGCTTTCCTACAGGTACACTATTGCAGGTTTTGAGGTTTGTGTTGTTTAATTGTAACTTGTTTAACCGAATGCTCTTGTGGCTCTTCCCTTTGGCACTTGTTTGGTTTCTCACAATGCATGCTTCATAATCTGACTACCCGCAATGTTTGGGGGGGTCATCTTGTTGTTCTGATCAGTGACCGGTACTATTTTGTAAAGCTCTCTGTTGGAAGTCGCTTTGGAAAAAAGCGTCTGCTTAACGAATGAATGTAAACGATTCAGCTTGTTACCCAGGATTAGCAGTGAAACAAAACAAGCTACAGGTTGGTAGCTTCCCAGCAACAGGGTTGGTCCAAACCTGTCATTTATGTAAGCATATCACATCACACTGTATTGTGTTTCCTCCGGGTCGTACCTGGAGTGATGGAGTCCAGCCCCAGCACCACGAACACAGGGAAGGCCAGGACGACTGCCAGGTTGGTGGAGTGGATCAACAGACCCAGCCGCTCCCCAAAACTGCCCTGGAGGGACAGAGGAGCGTTACCGACTGCTGCCCCCTCGGCGGGGGGTGTGTGTGTGTGTGTTCACCTCACCATGGAGAGCAATCTTTCAGTGTGCAGGGCCACCAGGATGAAGACGTTCGACCCTGGAAGGAAACACAGACAGGCTAGGTTAGGGGTCGCTTTCTGCGGCGTCGGCGTTCCTGTACGGGTCTCCCCATCTGTGTTGGGGCAGTCGGTAAGGGAGCTGGGCTGGTAATCAGAGGTAACCTGTTCGAATCCCAGCTGTGCCAACATGACGGTGTGTCCCTGGGCAAGGCACTTCACCCTACCTGCCTCAGGGGGGGGAATGTCCCTGTACTTGCTGTAAGTCGCTCTGGATAAGAGCGTCTGCTAAAATGACTGAAAGCAAATGCGAACCTGCAGATCAGCCACAGAAAGAAGATGATCCAACTATAAAATCAACACTCATTTTTATTCAACTATAACTGTACAGTATGTTCTCCACCCACACTGTACATGCTCGACTTACCTATTACTGCAATATGGGGAATTACTTTTTCACAGGGAACAAACAAACACACACACACACACATACACACACACTCCTCTGAGCTGTCTAGTGGCTCGGTATTATTTCTCAACCAACAGGAAGCACGTTGCACCAGTGTGTCATCTGATCCGGTGTTTGCTGCTATTGTTCCTGAGCTAATCCTGCACTCTGCACACCAACAAAGAAACAAACATTTCAGACAAGAACCAGGGCACGACATCGAAGAAACACCCGGGGTAAGACGCTGCTGCAACCCCACAGGGTTCTCTGTTGGGGGGTGTGGGGGAGATACATCGAGGTTCTCCTTCAAATCGCCACAGCGACACTACAGCGTCCCGACGAGCGGTTTGAAAAGGGGGCAGGCCCCTAACGTTACGTCTGAAGGAGCCACTGAGGTGAATCTGCTACCGGGGTCATTTCGAGGACAGAGATAGCCAGTCAGCTCCTGGCCAGGAATCACCACCCCCCCACCCCCCACCCCTCCCCCCAAAGCCGCCCCCCCCCCCTCCCCCCACCCCCTTATCTCCGGGTCTGCAGTAATAGGGCAGTGCGGTGCAGGGCAGTGCGGTAGCGTACATTAATAAACTGGAGCAGGTGTGTATGTCCCTCCAGAGAAGGTTGCAGCACTGCTGACTGTTAGCGCCCTCCTCCTCCTCCCCCCACCCTCCTCCTCCTTCTCTATCTTGTCCTCCTCTCCGGCTCCAGAGGAGGGATGGAGCGAGGGCCGAGGAGAGGGGGAGGGTAAGGGGGGCGGGGAGGTGGGGGTGGGTTCTGCGGGGGCTAATATACTGTACCGATGACAAGGCATCCCGCTGGCCAGCTATAGGGGTCCTTCACGAACAGGGACACCACTTGTATTGGGTCCACTAATATGCCGTACCTGAGGAAAAAAAGTGAATTTTATTTTCAGGGCATTTCAGTTTATTCATTGCAAATTGTCAGGCTGGTAACTTTTTCCACCCTTTAAGTGGTATGTTTGCTGTACTTTAACTGTAAAATCAAGCTGGGGAGTATCACAGAACCGACAAGATAATAAATAAAGTCTTGTTTTCATAACATAAGGGTTATTAGGTAAAGGTGTACAGAACAGGACTATATAGTTGTCATCTGGGCACCAGCAGCAGCAGCAGGCTAGCTGTGGACCCTTTAGCATATGGACACAGTGTGGCTCCAACATCATACACACATTCTCCGTAGGACACCTGGCCGTGCACCTCATGTCACTACACACACACACACGCTCACACACAAGCGCGCACACACAAGCGCGCACACACAGTCTCTGGGACAGCAGTACTGCGGAAGACATTGAACTCCACAATGTTGGCAGGTAGACCTGTGGGACGCCCTTACTTTAACAGGTTTTCCAAGAAGAGTCGAGCATTGCCCAAGACCTGAAACACGGAAAAATTTTATGCAATTAATTCATGAATATAACCCACGAGACTGTGTTGCGATAAATCTTAGTTCTGTGACGAATCTGAGTCTGACAAGGGGCTTTCTCCCTCTCCCCCCCCCCCCACCCCCCCATTCTCTATCCTCCTTCTGCCACATAACGAGACGGTATTCGAATATTTCATTACAAGGCACAAAGACATTTAGCGGGAATTAGATAAAAGTTCACAAAGTATGGAAGAGAAAAAAAACCTCCTCTGATGACAAAATGATCTCGTTTCAAAGCGAGGATTAACGGCTGCCTCCGGAGCTCAAACGTATTCTCTGAGGGTTTGAAACTCGCTAAGCCGGATCTGACAAACACTCACATAAACTAGCTGTTGCAGAATGTTTATTTTTAGACATCTGATTTGCCTGAGAGATATGACGGGTTTATGCGTGTAATTTGCCTGTAGGAGTGCTGTTTGGCTTGGAAACATCATTAGGCAGAAGGTATAGAAGAAATGACTAGATAACGCTTGCCTACACGGTCTCCTGATAAGAGAGAAAAGAGGCCCTCAAGATTCAAAGGCAAAAGAGTGGGATATGTACGCATGGTTGAACGTAAAACAACCGGATGAGACGAGGACCAGAGTCATCAACATCTCAGCTCGCACTACTAGATCCTCTTTCTAATTGTGTGGGGTACGCAGGGGGGCTCGGAACGACCTCTGCGTCGCTGGCAAATCCTTGAACCGAACGTCTGTTTCCATCGTTCGAACAAACGCAACGTTTTTTCAGCTTGTCCTACTGGTTGAGGCTGGGGAGTCGGGAAAAATACCCTGCTGTTTTCCCCTCCCTCTTCTCTGACTTCAAAGCCAGTTTGAATTAGCAGCAACAAAGCAAGGTTATTACCAGAGTGATTAGGCAGCTAGAGAACTTGTCCCACATTCAGACGGAGAAACTGAGACGAGTCGGGCAAATAGCAACAGTCAGAAAAATGGAGCCGTGTAAAACAGCAGGGGTAGCCTGGATCTGGAGTCTTAGAACAATAATTTAAACATGTTTTAGTTGGATAGAGGAGAGCGAAGAGCGTCTGTGTTTTCCAAATGACCATTTGACCACTGCTGCATTTTCAGGAGCGCACAAGATAAACAGCATCGCTGGTGCTGTAAATAGTTAATTATCAACCATTTTATCAGCCTGTTGTACAGCAATCCCCCTCTTTTTAAATATATATTTTTCTTTTTCGAAAGAGTCATATGTTAACAAGGTCAAGGGAAGAATTAGGAGTTAAACGGGGTGTTGGTGGTTGGGGGGGGGGGGGAATCGGTCACCCTATCAGAGGTGTCGTGTCCCTTCTAGTTCTCCTCGTAGTATCTGGTGGAAGAGATTCCATCCAAAGATGACCAGAGAACAGCCCTGCTCATTTTCAGAGCCTGCAGAAGGGGTGTCGCTGGGTGGCTAATTGACAAGACCTTGTGCCTACGTCATAAATTACCTCCAGCACTTTTACCTTACCCTAGAAGAGGTGGGGAACATATTAAACCCCGGAGTGCTGAGCTGGGGAAACTAAGTGCTGAGAATTCCCCAAGCCCACCGCGGATGCGTATTCGATTTATTATTTTTTTTTGCTCCTCGGCCTAAACAAAACCAAAGCACCGCTCCCAATGGAGCATGATACTGAGAGGTGTGGCTGCTGAATTACCCAGCTCTGCTTTGTCACCAAATACTTTCCACCTTGTACCGTCTCTCTGCTTTGAAACATCACAGCTTATCATTAATACATTGCAAGATAAATAAAAAAATCTATCGAAACACGCACTCCTCGCTGCTTGCATAGTTTTGTAAAGTTGTGTTTTCCTACTAAAAGGTTCATTTTGAAATAGATCAAATACATAGAAAATGCCCCCCCCCCCCCATTTATACAGTAAGCTGCGAGCAAGGTACTTCCACATAAAGTGAAAATATGATTTATTTATTTCGATGTTAAATAAAACAGACGTACAACTCCTGGAAATGCATCGGCAGATAGGGAACCATGTTCTTACCAGCATCACAACACACCAGTTGAGGATGCCTCTGTAGTTTCTGTAGCCACTGGTAGAGCTCAAGAGGGACTCTTGTACAGAGTGGCAACTGTGGAGAGGTTAGGGGGAGAAAAGGATTGAACCCATATTAGACTACTGAATACATTCGGTGAACAAGTGCCAACAATCTGACGCAGCCCCGCACTGTCCCAGAACGACGTGAGCCGGAGTTCAAATCGAGTGCACACCCTTCATCTATGGAGAAGTATCCTGAAATGCCCTTTGAGCAGCACAACACTGAACTTGGGCTAAATCCTAATACTCTGGTAGCCAAGGGTATGATCATGCTTTTGTGTTCAGTATGGAACCAGTATCGGTGTAAGATACGCATTTACAAATATGTAAAAGATGAAATGCATTTGTTCTGGAAATGCACTTTTCTTTCATCACTTTGTTAATCTTACCTCAGTGATTCAACTGATGCGATCTTCCTTTTTTTCCTCTCCGTCGGAGTTTTAAAAGACGGGATTTCGGATCCATTTTTCTGCAATGCAACATTTTTACCGATCCCCTGTCCGTTTTGAATTCCGTTTGTAGTCGATCGTTTTGGGGCAACTTTCTCCCTCGCAGACGTGCTCCTCCTTCTGCGGGTTACCGGCCCCACTTCGCCCGGGTCACTCATTTTCCTCAAAGCCACATTAGAAGCGAACTTCAAATCCTGGGAGTTTGGAGTTTGTATCCTGTTGAACTTTAACTTGTGTCATTTACGGGTTAGTCTAGTATTGCGAAACGCCATTGCGCAATCACATAGTATTAGTGGTTCCGTGCCTCTAGGCGTCAAAGTGCAGGCGTGGCAACAATAACACTTTTTTGGGGGGGGTGACCTGCTGTACCCCTGGCTTTGAAAACAGGGCGTGGATCGGGGAATCCAGTTTCAGAATCAGAATCAGAATGAGGTTTAATCGCTATGCAAGATTTACAAACATAGAATGAATGAAAAAAATGAATACAATGTAAAATACACTACAATTTTGATACAAATAACATAGAAGTACAAGTAACATAAGTATAAAGTGGGATGGGTATAGTAGGGGGGGGGAGTGGTGCAAAAATCACAGTAGTAAGTTTTTGAAGGTGTTGAAGGTGCTGAAGTGGCAGAGTGCAGTGGGATTCTGAAAGGGGGGGTGGGGTGTTGGTGGATGTGGCCAATGTCATACTGGTCAGAAAAATGGCTACTCTGGCGTCTTAAAACCGGCATTGAATAGGTTATCCTTTACAAATAGTTCAGATCCCGCTGTTGTGCATTTCACCGTGCAGTATACCTGTAGCCTGCATGCCCTGGAAGATCAGGTAGCTATGGAACTGCCTGGTCCGGCTCCCATCAAAAGTTGCTTGTGTAAGTCAATCAATTGAATGGATTTTTCTTTATCAGACTTAGCTGCCCAAACTCTGATGAGAGAGACCTTGAGCATAATCAATCGGGCCGAATTTAGTATTCCATCCAGACGCAACTGATAACGTTCGACAGCATAGGCACAGAATCATCCTTAGATCAGAGGGACATTCGTGGTCAAGTCATTATTCATAGCTCTCGGCACCCATCCACGACTACCCAAGCAATTAACCAGCCTATGGGCCTTGCGAATGGACAGAAGGACCGTCATGATACTGTACAGCCCCCAGATACACGTCAGCAGATCAATCCCTCCAGTTGCTCTGGTAATATACATGGGATTCTCAATACAGCACATGAGTACGAGGCATTTTTTGGGGTGTTCTTTGTTGCCCCCTTTGGCTCGTGCTTTGAGCGGTGACTCAGAACAGGGCAGCCTCTCGCGTGCAGCCCTTTTAGCCCGTCCGCATCAGAAGTTATTTTCGATAGCGGGAGGCATTTAAAATTTAGAGAATAAGAGGTTTGTCGATCAATTATTAATCCGTCTTCGGGTTTGAACAGCGGAGGAAGGTTTACAAGCCCTCCGTCTGGTCCGAAACACGGGGCGGTGGCCTCAGAATACGCCTTTCAAATCCCCCACCCTTGACTTCCAGTCCCCCCATCCCCTGTCCCACCCCCCCATGTCCTTGAGTGGAGATGCCACAACGCTGTTTTTCAGATGGGGGCAGAAGAAGATGGAGCCGGTATTTTAAAGGGGATAGGGCTCCAGGGATTGTTGCTTTTTTATATGCCTAGTCACTGCAGGGGCCTCGCCGAGTGTGTCTTCCCAAAGGGGGCGGGGCCTGTCAGATATCCAGTCGGGCCTCAGGAGCTACGTGCTACAGGCGCCCGGAGAGAGGGGGAAGGAAAAGTAAGGGTCTCTGTGGGAGTTTGTCCTTGAGGCTTGTAATAGAGTTGTAGTGGAAGGATTAGTCATTCTAACACGAGAGGGGGAAGACACAGGGTCCTTCATCAAGCAAGTGTCACGTTCACTCCGAATCATTAGCGAACCCCAAAGCTAGTTTATCTGCGCTCAGATCGGCAGCCGGGGCGGACTGATAGAGCCGTCGTCGCCGAGGCAACGTCAGCACTTCTGCGGTTCAGTCAAGGACTCGTCTCTCTGCTGTCTGTCTTCCCAGACAGGCGGGGGGGGGGGGGGGGGCGGAGACAGATGGGTAACCTCGGAAACAAGCCCGCCTTCTCCGTCTCCTACTCCAGGTCCCCCCCCCCGGTTTCCCTGTCCTCCCACTTTCCCTCGTTCTATTTGGTCTCCGTCTAACTCCTATAATGTGGAACATCTGCTGGGTCGCGAACGCTCAACTGGTCTGGAATCCATTACAGCTTTTTTCATTTATTTTTTCCATTATCATCCGGTTATATAGTCCCCTCTGTTTAGTAATGCCATGCAGTTCCCCAGGGGCTGCGGAAGGATACGCTGCTGCGCGACACGGTGTTTACCTGTGACTAGGCTTCCGAGGCGCTGGCTCAAACAGTAGTAGCATAGCCTAAAATAAACTAAGTTAATAAATGAATTTAACGAATCACTTGCCAATATTGCTATGGAGGAAGAGGATGTTGCTGACCGACTGCGGCCCCATTCGCGTGCGCCTCTCTTCCAAGATGCGCCCACAGACACTAAATGTACTAAACTAGATGCGGGAATACTGAAGATGAAACGCGCTAGCTTTGAGAGCGCTTGTCAGACTTGCCTCGTTTAGTTTTAATGGTGTACACAACTTGTTTAATGTTCTGCTCTACTTCGTTGGTTGACTGAGTCATGACTCAGTAGTACCTAGCTATTACAATCCCGCACAAACCCGCAGTATTTTTTTTTAGCCGCCCGTTCCCGCCCGCAGTTAAATTGAAACCGCCCGTTCCCGCGAGATTTGCGTTGGGTCCCGCGGGACCCAGCGGGACCCAATCCCAGTGCAGACCTCTACTGCCTACCCAGAAGCCAACCTGGCAGGCGAGTCAGACAGGCCAAGCCAAGCTCCGGGGACACTGCAGGCGCTCCCTCCCTCCCTCCCTCCCTCCCTCCCCCCCCTCCCCTCTCCATCCCCCCTCTCCCTTCCCTCCTTTCATCTCCTCCCCTCCCCTCGCTTCTCCACACATGCTGCTGACATTATTGGGAGTGTTATATCCCAATTCACTGCTGTATTGGTTTTTAGATTGGGTGTCTGGACGACCCACTGTTCAAATGAAAGAGTGTTCAGGCCAATGTGAAGACATGGACGCTCCGGGATATTGTACGTACATGCACTGGTGCGAGCACAGACGCAAGACGAACACACACACGTGCACACACACACACACACACACACATACATCCGGTATAAGTTGTTTTCCCCGGAGGCACGTCGAGCTTCCACCAGTAGCATCCCGTCCTTAAAGAGGATATTGCTGCACAACGTTCAGTTGATGAAATAGGAGATGATTACCTTTAATGATCCGCACGAACCGCCGGACTGGAAGCGCCGCCTGAAATGATCGCGGTCGAAACGTTGCTCATCCTTCAGAAGAAGGCATCGTAATGGCCCCTTCGTTAGCCGGGAAGGGGAGGTTCACGTTCAACTCCCTTCCTGCTCGCTAGAAGATCACGATGACGGTTGTTGCGGAAACCCCGGGAATTCAAGGGCGTAATCTCTTTCGCTGTTGATCGTCCGTGTGCGACATTAAGAAGAGGAATGGCTGGGAGGCACTGATAGGGGCTTCGCATTCCTCTGGACATTTTTTTTCCTTCAGTTGTTCACCTCGGGAGCAAACGTAGCAGCGGTGACCTTTAGCCTCGAAGCGAAACGTTGTAATGATTTGTAACGGCAGGAGAGGCCGTTAATGATTCCTTGAGAAGCTCTCTCTGTGCCTGCAAGTAACAGAACCCCCCCCCCCCCCCCCCCTTCCTACAGTTCAGAAGAACCAGCGGCGAGGAGAGGAGAAGGTTCTGGATCATCTGGATCCAGAAGGTCCAACAGTGATGGCAGTTGAACGTTTTTCACCGCGTTCTTTAGCTGCGCAGAGGCTTCAAAGGTGCTAAATCCCTGAAGCTTAACTCCCTTGACTCCCCTGAGAAATAAAAATGAACGACGGCTTCATTTATCCTACGCTCTCATCCAGAGCGACTTACAGCAAGTACAGGGACATTCCCCCCCCTGAGGCAAGTAGGGTGAAGTGCCTTAGCCAAGGACACACCGTCACGTAGCCACAGCCGGGAATCGAACTCACAACCTTCCGATCATGAGGCCGACGCCTTAACCCGCTGAGCCACCTGACCCCCGCGATGCGTTCGTTCGCCACGCACATAGATGCCAACCGAAATCGTGTCGGTTGAAAAGTTGAAACACGTTCGCTGGCGTCGCCGGGTCACAACTGCGGATCCCTGAGGTAACGGTAAAGGAACGTGAGACGGACAGCGGCCCATCTGCGAACGAGGATGAATCTCGACTCCTGGCGCCAGTTATGAAACGGTGGCGCGGACGACTTGGCTTCCGAGATGAAAGTAGCTCTCCTCTCTCTCTCACACACACACACACACCCAGGAGACGAACTGGAGGGAGAAGTAGAGGGCTGCGGGGGGGGGGGTGGGGGGGGGGGGGGGTGGTGTTTCCCAAAGCCATATCCTTCGTGGAGAATTACAGCAACCCGAGCTCTTTCAATTCGCTTTTTTTTTTCGCCGTTTCCGTGGCGTCGTGCAGAGGCGGGGGAGCGGAGCTGAACGCGATAGACGCTTAATAGCGGCGTAAGACGCTCGTCTTTTACACCTTAAACCGCCGTGCTGTTCGGGTCTATTCAAAGGAGCGCAGAGGATAGACTGAGACTGGAGGGCGAAGGGCTTTAATTCCACCTGCTGATGGGGGAGAACGATCGCAGCTGTCTGCGAGGGGAACGGTGCGACAGTGACGTTCGCACATCGTGCTAAATATACAGTCGTGCAGCACGGCGCATCTGTCTGGGGAAGGGAATCGCCTTCTTTCCTTGAGAAACCAAGTCAACTGTTAGTCAAGCACAGTACAAAATGATTATAGGTTAATAGTCATGTTATTTACGCAGGGTGTATCGTGTTTTATGGTAGCTGTATCGTAACACTGTTATTTTTCTCAACTCATTACCGCCTACTTAATATTTTATGGCTTACAGTATATTTTATTGTACAGCACCGGTCTTACAAGCATTAGGCGGCAACTCTCGTAAAATAAGCTATCATCATTAGGAGGGGCTGTCGGCGAGAGCCTGGTGACCCGGCGACCCCGGCCTTGAACTTTTGACCTCCGCCGCGACCATCTGACCCTCCCGGTTGGCACCGCTCGCTGACCAGAGGGTTCCGTTGGCGCCAGGCCCTGACTATGAGACTGGGGGATGGGGCGGGGGGGGGGGGGGGGGGGGGGGGGGGGGGGGGGCAGGGGGGGAGTTGGCTCGCAGGAACGGACATGTGTTTTAAAACCCGGCTGGGGCCCCCTACCTTGGCCCCCTCATCAGGGCCCCCGGACACGCTCTCGTCTCTGGGCTCGGGGGGGAACAGAGGGAGTGGTGGTGATCCACAAGCACGGTTAACGCGAACCTGTTCGGGGTCCTGGGATTTTGGGGGAAACGCTGTTCCTTTGGACGAACGCTTAGGCTTTAGTTATTGGGGAACACTTAAGACCAATTTGGTGGGGGGGGGGGGGGGGTATGTCTGGTGTGTATGTCTACTTATATGAATCACCACCTTCTCAGAAGACTGTTGTAACGTCATTACCGCCTGACTGTCACTATCTACTGTATGTTTACATTCTTGTGCCCTTAAAAGAATGCTCTCTTGCCTTCAGACGGGAGAGAGACATGATTGAGACTTAAGCTTTGTACTGTCTTCATTTTGTTGCCAGAGGTCTGGTCATTTCTCTCCCAATCTGCAGGTTGTTAAATACTTATTTAATCCAGAACTCAACTGAACTGTCACTCCGTTTATGAAGAGACGGACTAAACACTTTCTTCAACGCCGGGTGGGAGGTGGAGGTAAGAACCGAGCAGAGATGGAAGCCGAAGCTCCTGCCTGGTCGCATTCTGCGGGCCGGGGCCTCTGCTGCCCTGCCTGGGCCGGTCAGCTGGCAGCCTGGATGGGATCGGGGTCCCTCCGGGTCCTCTGGAGCCGCACCCCTGTCTGTGATCACACTGCACCAAGGGGGACAAGAACATTCATCTTCCTTGTCACGAACGTTCCCTTGGGGGGGGGGGGACGGACACCAGACTGGCTGCATGCGGATACGAGCGAGCGCACGCACGGCTGTTATCTCTACCCCAGCAGCGCGCGAGATCGTTAGATGGGAAGTTAAAGAGGCTGAGAAGGGGGACAAAAGAGACATTATGCAAATGTTGTTTGATTTTGGTCTCCGCTGCTTCGCTGGGAGTAGATCTCTTTCTCATGAATCTCTGTCTGTCTCTCTCTCTCTCTCTCTCTCTCTCTCTCTTGCTCTTTTTCTGGCGTAACCTTTTCCAACTCCCTTTTTCTTGATTCGCCCTGTGTTGCTCTGTGGGTAACCCCTGTGGTCTCGCTCTCCATCTCTCTCTTTGTCTAGCCCCCTTCTAACCTCTCTCTCTCTCTCTCTCTCTCTCTCTCTCTCTCTCTCTGTCTCTCTCTCTCTCTCTCCCTCTCTCTCTCCCTCTCTCACCCTCTGTCTCAGTCTGTCACGTTCTCACGCCGTCTCTCTCCGTCCCCTTTGTCTCTCTCTTCTCTCCCTCTCTTCTCTGTCCCCCCCCCCCTTCCCTCCTCCTCCCTCCCCCTCCCTCCGCGTTGGCGGGCGAGCCGGGGGCCAGCCTCGCTCCTCCGTGCGAGAGGCCTCTCAGCCTGGCTTCTGTTAATTGGGCCCCGAGTGGAGGATCGTTCTCTAATTGAAGCGGATCTCCTCCTCGCCCCCCCGACCCTCGATCGGAACCCCCGGTCGGAGCGGGGCTGACACCTTCCTGTGTTGTTCCTCCTGCGAATCTGATCGTGTTTTCGGACACGGAACAACAGACAGCCAGTTCGGTAATTGCAGTGAAAACACTGCCTGGTAAGATGGATATAAAGATAATATAAATTCACCGGTTTGTCCATTAACTGCTGCAGAAACTCAACGCGACTTTTGACCTTTGGACCGGATGGTCGAACGAGAAGCCTTTTTAACCGTGTGAACCGCCTGTGCTTCTGTCAGCAGAAGACCCTGGTGTGTGGACTGGGAGGACAGGAGGTCAAATGCAGAAGGCATAACGACAGAACGATAAAGAGAAGCGGTAGTGTTGATGGAGAAAACACACGTCTAGTGGGGGAACCCTCACCCCTCCAACAAAGAGCTGTGCGGCCAGGGGACTATCCAAGATTTGCATGTGTATAGATGCTGAGCAGACACACACACACACACAGCACAGCAGGGTGTGTTCGAGGGACTTCCTTTCACTGAGAACAATGGCCGCCCGGCTCATTCACATGCAGATGAAGACAGAACGCAGAACAATCAGGTCTCCACCTCTCTGGAGCTGCAGCAGGCTGCTCTATTTCCACCTCTCTGGAGCTGCAGCAGGCTGCTCTATCTCCACCTCTCTGGAGCTGCAGCAGGCTGCTCTATCTCCACCTCTCTAGATCTGCAGCAGTCTGCTCTATCTCCACCTCTATTAAACCACTATCTCCACCTCTCTAGATCTGCAGCAGTCTGCTCTATCTCCACCTCTCTGGAGCTGCAGCAGGCTGCTCTACCTCCACCTCTATTAAAACACTATCTCCACCTCTCTAGATCTGCAGCAGTCTGCTCTATCTCCACCTCTCTGGAGCTGCAGCAGGCTGCTCTATTTCCACCTCTCTGGAGCTGCAGCAGGCTGCTCTATCTCCACCTCTCTGGAGCTGCAGCAGGCTGCTCTATCTCCACCTCTCTGGAGCTGCAGCAGGCTGCTCTATTTCCACCTCTCTGGAGCTGCAGCAGGCTGCTCTATCTCCACCTCTCTGGAGCTGCAGCAGGCTGCTCTATCTCCACCTCTCTAGATCTGCAGCAGTCTGCTCTATCTCCACCTCTATTAAACCACTATCTCCACCTCTCTAGATCTGCAGCAGTCTGCTCTATCTCCACCTCTCTGGAGCTGCAGCAGGCTGCTCTACCTCCACCTCTATTAAAACACTATCTCCACCTCTCTAGATCTGCAGCAGTCTGCTCTATCTCCACCTCTCTAGATCTGCAGCAGTCTGCTCTATCTCCACCTCTATTAAACCACAGACAGTCTGCTCTACCTCCACCTCTCTAGAGCAGCAGTCTGCTCTACCTCCACCTCTCCAGAGCAGCAGTCTGCTCTACCTCCACCTCTCTAGAGCAGCAGTCTGCTCTACCTCCACCTCTCCAGAGCAGCAGTCTGCTCTACCTCCACCTCTCTAGAGCAGCAGTCTGCTCTACCTCCACCTCTCCAGAGCAGCAGTCTGCTCTACCTCCACCTCTCCAGAGCAGCAGTCTGCTCTACCTCCACCTCTCCAGAGCAGCAGTCTGCTCTACCTCCACCTCTCTAGAGCAACCCTGTCCTTCTCTCCTTCTGTCCTTCTGTCCTTCTGTCCTTCTCTCCTTCTCTCCTTTTCTCCTTCTCCCCTTTTCTCCTTCTCCCCTTCTCTCCTTCTCTCCTTCTCTCCTTCTCTCCTTCTCCCCTTCTCTCCTTCTCCCCTTCTCCCGTCTCTCCTTCTCTCCTTCTCCCCTTCTCCCCGTCTCTCCTTCTCTCCTTCTCTCCTTCTCCCCTTCTCTCCTTCTCCCCTTCTCCCCGTCTCTCCTTCTCTCCTTCTCCCCTTCTCTCCTTCTCCCCTTCTCCCCGTCTCTCCTTCGCTCCTTCTCTCCGTCTCTCCTTCTCTCCCCCTCTTTAAAGCACCTCGCCTGTGTTAATCATCTTCTACAGCTGCTTATGGGGGTCAGCTCTTCAGCCAGGCTGTGTGGTGGGAGTCAGGAGGTGAACTCTCTCATCCTGCTCTAGGGGGCGGAACTGGAGACACAACAACACAACGCATCCCTACACACACACACACACACACACACACACACACACACACACAGGCTGCATACTGTATCGCATGCACACACCTGGGGAGTTGGACATGGACAACATACTTTTGTTTTAAAAAGCTTTACAATGTAATATTAGTTCATTATTATATATATTATAAATTATTATCGTATTCATTAAGTAATATAATGTACTGTTATTGTTGTATATTGGTTGACTCGCGCTGCACTGCCCTGAGCAAGCCTCGAACCTGGGATTCTGGGATACGGACGCTCTAATAAGGAGGCTAAAGTTACAATAACAACCCTGCTCTCTACTTATACTTATTTCTTATACTTCTATTGGGAGTTAATGAAACGCAATTGAGCCCAAACCATGACGCGCGCACACGAAAAACACGCGCGCGCCCCGTCTTTGGCTGTCTCCGCCGCCGCTCTGCGGGGGAAAACAAGCTCATTAGGCGGCTAAGTGTCTGATGGAGTCTATCGGTGTCAAAGCAGGAGAGGGATGAGGGGGGAGCGGGTGGACGGCGCACTCCTCATACAGATAACCTCCAGCGGAGCGGAGATTGATAGCGAGCCGAGGGCCCCGGGGGCAGCTTATCAGGGCCGCAGCTTATCAGCGCCCCCCCCCCCCCCGCTCTCGATGCGTTGATGAGTATCTGATGAGAACACGTCATGCCATCGATAGGTGGGCAGGTTAGGGAAGAATGAAGACGGACTGGAGGACACGAGGAGGACCGGCTCCAGCTCCGCCAAGCGAGGACGACTTACCTACGATACATTCAGATCGATCGATGAATTACCACGCAAAGTACTTATTTGCGGGGAAGGGGGGGGGGGGGGGCGGTAGTTTGATGAAATGTCCGCTCATCCCCCCCCCCCCTCCCCCTCGTCTCCATAGGGTCTTTGCCTCGCGGTTTACGGATCTGTTCGACGAGGACCGATTCGTTTTTCGAGGACTGAGCACGTGCGGAAAAACAAGCTGGCCGCCGTCCCAAGCTGCTCTCTCCCAACCCGGTGGATTCTGGGAGAACGTTTTGCCGGGGGTAAACAACAGGAACATATGGCTCCGCAGAACCTGCCGGAATGTTCCGCGAGCTCGCCGCGACAACATCAGCGGGTGCCGCCCGACAATAGGAGCGTTGTGTCGGCTGTAGAACTGAGCCAGGAGTCCGGTGAAACGGGGGTGGGGTGTGTGTGTGTGTGTGTGTGTGTGTGTGGGGGGGGGGGGGGCGTCTAATTGTGGGAGAACTCGGGGCCCACGAAAGTGAATTTGCTGATTAACATGAGTTATGATCACACATCCTCCCCCCACCCCCCACCCCCCCCCCCTCGTCTGTGTGTGTGTGTGTTCCGGATGGGGGGGCAGCGTGTGTGTGTGTGTGTGTACATGCGTGTACGCTCACGTGCGCGTGCGAAGGGGGGGGGGGAGTTGCGGGACCCCCCTCGGTGCGCCAGCATGCTTAGACTCACGCCCACCTCCACACAGATGGTGCAGGTGACTCGGTTCGTCTGCCACACGCGCGCGCGCCAACGCACACACGCGCGTGCGCGCCCGGCAACCTCCAGACAGCCAGCGTACGAGATGTAAATGACTGCAGAGCGTTGACAGCCATTGATTAATTACACGAGACTAAACAACGGGAGGGCATCTGCTGGATGCGAGCGTGTGTTTAGCGTGTGCGTGCACGTGGCGCGTGCGAGGGAGCGACAAACGACCCAACTCGTACTTCCGAAGACGCTGTTAGGAGTAACAATGGCGGGAAACCGTAACGACCCTCGACGCTGCATCTCCGCGCCAACGCATCTCGACAAAGCCGCACAATCAGTCCGCCAAAACCGCCCGCCATCCTCTCCAGCCGCAGGGCGGACGGTACCACGGTAACCCTCCTTCACCGGGGGGGGGGGACGGGGGGGGGGGACGGACAAGCACCGTAAAGGGAGAGCGATAGTCAGCGCAGTGGCCGCAACAGCCGCAAGCCTGTTTTGCTAGCCGCCGCCCCCCCCCCCCCTTTGCGCTTGCTGGGGGCCCTGCAGGGGGGGGCCGGGGGGCGGAGAGGGGGGGGATGTGTGACGGATGAGGCTCGGCTGTTTTCAGAAAGGCAGCCGGCCGTCCCGCTGAGCGCGAGCAGGTGTGGGGTGGTGAGGGCGGGGGGGGGGGGGGGGGGGGGGGGGGCTCCGTCTTCCAGAACTCCGGCGAGCCTCCGCCTGCGAAAATCGGCTAACCCAGCGCTAACTCGCCGCCGACACGCACGCCGTGCTCTCGCTACGCGTCGCTGCGCCTGAGGGGGCGACACGCGGTAACACACACCAGACGGACACACACACACACGAGACGGACACACACACACGAGACGGACACACACACACACGGAGACACACACACACGAGACGAACACACACACGGAGACACGGACTGGAACACACGCGCAGGTAATCCTCACAGCAGCTCGGTAACCTTGCCACGAAGCCTCACACGAAGGTGTGTGTGTGTGTGTGTGTTTGTAGTACCTGTGTGTGTGTGTGTGTGTGTGTTTGTAGTACCTGTGTGTGTTTGTAGTACCTGTGTGTGTGTTTGTAGTACCTGTGTGTGTGTTTGTAGTACCTGTGTGTGTTTGTAGTACCTGTGTGTGTGTTTGTAGTACCTGTGTGTGTGTGTGTAGTACCTGTGTGTGTTTGTAGTACCTGTGTGTGTGTGTGTGTGTGTGTGTGTGTGTGTGTAGTACCTGTGTGTGTGTGTAGTACCTGTGTGTGTGTGTGTAGTACCTGTGTGTGTGTGTGTAGTACCTGTGTGTGTGTGTGTGTTTGTAGTACCTGTGTGTGTGTGTGTGTGTGTGTGTGTGTGTAGTACCTGTGTGTGTGTAGTACCTGTGTGTGTGTGTGTGTGTGTGTAGTACCTGTGTGTGTGTGTGTGTAGTACCTGTGTGTGTGTGTGTAGTACCTGTGTGTGTGTGTTTGTAGTACCTGTGTGTGTGTGTGTGTAGTACCTGTGTGTGTGTGTGTGTGAGTACCTGTGTGTGTGTGGGTTTACAGGCCTAAAGCTGCAGTGATTATCCTTTAACACACTGAGAGAACACCAGTGTCTGAACACTGATACTGCCTGCGAACCTCGCAACGGGGAAGATTTGTCAATCGCTGATACGGCGAGAGAGGAGAAAGAGCAGCGAGATGGATTGTCAGCGTGTGAGCGGGGGGAGAGAGAGAGAGAGAAGCGAGGGAGAGAGAGGGAGAGAAGCGAGGGAGAGAGAGGGAGAGAAGCGAGGGAGAGAGAGGGAGAGAAGCGAGGGAGAGAGAGGGAGAGAAGCGAGGGAGAGAGAGGGAGAGAAGCGAGGGAGAGAGAGGGAGAGAAGCGAGGGAGAGAGAGGGAGAGAAGCGAGGGAGAGAGAGGGAGAGAAGCGAGGGAGAGAGAGGGAGAGAAGCGAGGGAGAGAGAGGGAGAGAAGCGAGGGAGAGAGAGGGAGAGAAGCGAGGGAGAGAGAGGGAGAGAAGCGAGGGAGAGAGAGGGAGAGAAGCGAGGGAGAGAGAGGGAGAGAAGCGAGGGAGAGAGAGGGAGAGAAGCGAGGGAGAGAGAGGGAGAGAAGCGAGGGAGAGAGAGGGAGAGAAGCGAGGGAGAGAGAGGGAGAGAAGCGAGGGAGAGAGAGGGAACGCATCGAGGATCAACAAGCGAAAAAAGAGCACCATCGATCCTGCAACCGCCTCCCCCCCCATCCCCCCCCCCCCCGCCAACGAACACACTGAGGATTGGTCGGCAATTACATTGAGACGTATCCTTTGCATCTCATCATGAGCTCATTGTTTACGTGTTTCACGCTGGACGCCGGACAATGGGGACATCCCATAATAAACAGCTGTTACATACAGTCGGTAATTACAGAGGCTGGCAACAGAGGGACTGTATGTCTGCCTGGGCTGGTTATACCCACGAGCCCCATCCCTCTCTCATACTGGTCGCTAGGGAGACGCATTAAATTAGCCCAACTGATGTTCTCCACGGCGTTTGTTCTTCCTCCTCCGCCACCATCCATCCAGCAGGGCCCAGCCAGCCCAGGTGCGAGCCAGACGCCAGGCACGGTCCAGCAGATGAGACCCAGCGCCTGTCCCCCTGGGCCAGTTAGCTTAGCATTGTCACTCAGGGCCAGCGTGGACAGCTGGGGTTAGCATTACGCAACCCCAAAGCTAGCTTTCTGCCATCCATCACAATTGATGGCTTAGCCTAGCGAGCTAGCGCAGATGTGTTTTCGCAGACACCATCAGATGCTGACAGCAGCTAGCCAGGGTCCCACATGCGACCCGCCCTTTATTCCAATTTGGAGCAATTAGCCCCGGGGCTGGAA
Organism: Neosalanx taihuensis; assembly: GCA_030340665.1. Classification (NCBI taxonomy): domain Eukaryota; kingdom Metazoa; phylum Chordata; class Actinopteri; order Osmeriformes; family Salangidae; genus Neosalanx; species Neosalanx taihuensis. The sequence continues at coordinate 2,707,727 of CM059294.1, read as the reverse complement.
CGCCCAGGCCCGGCACCCTGGGAGGGAGGGCCAGCGGGGGCCACGACGCTCGGATACGGGGGCTACGTTAACTCCCCCATCGGCTCAGCTGTGTTAGCCCGCCTGTGACATCTAAACCAGTAATTCATGGCAACATTAACAGCATTGATTAACATATGTGCCAGTGGCACTATGTCTGCGGCACAATTCCCTATTGATCTCAGCGTGTGGTGTGTGTGGTGTGTGTGGTGTGTGTGGCGTGCGTGGTGTGTGTGTGTGTGTGGCGTGCGTGGTGTGTGTGGTGTGTGTGGTGTGTGTGGTGTGTGGTGTGTGGTGTGTGTGGTGTGTGTGGTGTGTGTGTGTGTGTGGCGTGCGTGGGTGTGTGTGGTGTGTGGTGTGTGTGGTGTGTGTGGTGTGTGGTGTGCGTGGTGTGTGTGGTGTGTGGTGTGTGTGGTGTGTGGTGTGCGTGGTGTGTGGTGTGTGGTGTGCGTGGTGTGTGTGGTGTGTGTGTGTGTGGCGTGCGTGGTGTGTGTGGTGTGTGGTGTGCGTGGTGAGACGGGTCTGTTTGATCCTCATTAGCTCAACTCGGAGAGATCCTTTGGGAGGAAAGAGAGGAGGCGTTTCCTTGACACGGCTGTAGCGGGGAGGGGAGGGGGGAGGAGCGGGTGAGGAGGTCACTGGGGGGGGGGGGGGGGGGGAGAAGGGGTCACCCCCGCTTCATTTTTCTCTCCGTTTTTCTATTGAACCGTTATTCATAAAGTCTCATTACAATTGATGAGAAGCAATTGGGCCTTTGTGAGTCGGTACTGCTGCGGGGAAAAAAAACATGACAATGATTCAACCACCTGGTATATTTGGCTATTTACGTGATATCTTTTATATTATTGGATTCTTTCCATCCCATTTATCTTAGCTTTTAGTCTCTGACTAACCAAGGGCTTTGCTTGGTTGACTTTTCACCGATTTGCGGTGAAACAAACAAACATAGTTGGAATCTCTATTTTATGTTTGCCTCCACGAAGCGAACGCATTCTTCATTCCTGGGGTCTGGGGTATTGACACAGAGACAGATCGCCACAGCGGACGCCTCTATTTCAGCGTCGACACAGATAGAGAGGAGTACAGATCTTTCTGCCAATGTGCATGAAGAGGCGAATCCATCACAGCTCGACTTTACTGTCAGACTCGGTCTCCGTGGTTACAGTCCTGTCAGGGACTGGACACAGCCATCCCATCATCTCCAGGGGTTCCCATGGTGACAGGCCTGTCCCAGCAGCCTCGATGATGTACTGTGGACCAGAGGTGATTTATAGTTGCGTGTGACTGCTTGGAAGAACAGTAGAGAGCTGGCTCAATGTAGGGAGCATCAAAGTAGACTGCCAAAAAAAGCACAGCTAATAACTGACAAAAAGGAAAATGAATATAGACTTTGTTACCCCAAGGTGATTAAATTACACTGCTACATCTTGCGATACTAATCAGGGTTCAAATATACCCTGGCTGTAGATTTAGCTACAACTCCAAATCTGTCACGAAGATCTGTCAACAGCAACAGGAAATCACGGTTGACGACGAATTAGCCTCTTGGCCGACATAACCTGCTTCAGGACCGGCCCAGCGTAGCCTGGCCTGGCCTGGCCTGGCCTGGCTCAGCTTCGGAGGTCCTTTTGTACGCCTGTCATTTATGCCTTTGTAGCAATCGGAAAGACTGTTTCATAGCACTTCCCCATCTCCCGGTGGCAGGCTTATTACCCAGAGTGCTTTGCCAGGTGCTGTGGCGGGGGAGGGGGGCGGGGGGCTGCTGTACATGCAACGAGTGATGAAGAGGGTAATGGAGGGAGGGAGGGAGGGGCGCGGGCAACCCAAAAAGGAAGCGTAAAGAGCAAAGGAAGGAGGGAGATCTGATGTTGAATAGGCGGCTGATTCAAGATGAATGGTCCTCTTGAATAAGAAGATGGGCTCCCCTCCCTCCCTCCCTCCCTCCCTCCCTCCCTCCCTCCTCCCTCCCTCCCTCCCTCCCTCCCTCCCTCCCTCCCTCCCTCCCTCCCTCCCTCCCTCCCTCCTCACTTGCGTGAAAAGAACCAGCGGTCGCCTCTCCTATGCGGCCTGCCTGCGAGTGCGTGTGTGCGTCTCCCATCTCTCTCTGTCCTCCCCCCGGGGCCTCGCGTCCAGGACGTTGAGCGTGACAGACAGACGGCCAACAGTTTCAGCCCGTCAGCTCGCTGAGGCTCGCTGGATAGTTTAGGGCTCAGACACGACTTCTGGTTCGGCTCCCGGAATCAACAGGGTCCCGTCGCCGCTTCTCCACGCTCTGCACGTCCCCTCCCCTCCCCTCCCCTTCCCTCCTCCCGCTCCCCCTCCCCCCCCCAAACCACCACCTCCCTGAGTTTTGGTCTCTTTTCTCTATTGTCTCTGCCGCGCTCCCCCCCCTCCTCCTCTCCGACGTTTCTCTGTCTCCGGGGCCCACCTCCGTCTCTCTCTCTCTGCTTCTCGCTTCCCCTCTCTGTCACTCTCCTTTTCTCATCTCACCTTTCTCTCTCCTCTCGTTTCATCCTCTCGTTCTTTGATATCCATTTTTTGAGTGATCTTTCTATGATTCTAGTCGTTTCTTTATATATATTTCTATTTTTTTATATAAACTACCGAATGTTGCCCAGGACCAGTTAGCCCAAATACGTTGAGGGGAATTGAACGCAGGCGGTAGTACACAGGCGAGACAGCACAGTGTAACAGAACTCAGGTGGGGAAATATAACCTTGTTGGGGTTGTATAATACGAGAAGGGGTAAGAGAACACAGTGTAACAGAACACAGGGTAAGAGAACACAGGGGAACAGAACACAGGGTAAGAGAACACAGGGTAAGAGAACACAGGGTAACAGAACACAGGGTAACAGAACACAGGGTAACAGAACACAGGTTAACAGGACACAGGGTAAGAGAACACAGGGTAAGAGAACACAGGGTAAGAGAACACAGGGTAACAGAACACAGGTTAACAGGACACAGGGTAAGAGAACACAGGGTAAGAGAACACAGGGTAAGAGAACACAGGGTAAGAGAACACAGGGTAAGAGAACACAGGGTAACAGAACACAGGGTAAGAGAACACAGGGTAAGAGAACACAGGGTAACAGAACACAGGTTAACAGGACACAGGGTAAGAGAACACAGGGTAAGAGAACACAGGGTAAGAGAACACAGGGTAACAGAACACAGGGTAAGAGAACACAGGGTAACAGAACACAGGGTAAGAGAACACAGGGTAAGAGAACACAGGGTAAGAGAACACAGGGTAACAGAACACAGGGTAACAGAACACAGGGTAAGAGAACACAGGGTAACAGAACACAGGGTAAGAGAACACAGGGTAACAGAACACAGGGTAAGAGAACACAGGGTAACAGAACACAGGGTAAGAGAACACAGGGTAAGAGAACACAGGGTGAGAGAACACAGGGTAAGAGAACACAGGGTAAGAGAACACAGGGTAACAGAACACAGGGTAAGAGAACACAGGGTAAGAGAACACAGGGTAACAGAACACAGGGTAAGACAACACAGGGTAACAGAACACAGGGTAAGGGAACACAGGGTAACAGAACACAGGGTAACAGAACACAGGGTAAGAGAACACAGGGTAACAGAACACAGGGTAAGAGAACACAGGGTAACAGAACACAGGGTAACAGAACACAGGGTAACAGGACACAGGGTAACAGAACACAGGGTAAGAGAACACAGGGTAAGAGAACACAGGGTAACAGAACACAGGGTAACAGAACACAGGGTAAGACAACACAGGGTAACAGAACACAGGGTAAGGGAACACAGGGTAAGAGAACACAGGGTAAGAGAACACAGGGTAACGGAACACAGGGTAACAGAACACAGGGTAACAGAACACAGGGTAAGACAACACAGGGTAACAGAACACAGGGTAAGGGAACACAGGGTAACAGGACACAGGGTAACAGAACACAGGGTAACAGAACACAGGGTAACAGAACACAGGGTAAGAGAACACAGGGTAAGAGAACACAGGGTAACGGAACACAGGGTAACGGAACACAGGGTAAGAGAACACAGGGTAAGAGAACACAGGGTAAGAGAACACAGGGTAACAGAACACAGGGTAACAGAACACAGGGTAAGAGAACACAGGGTAACAGAACACAGGGTAAGAGAACACAGGGTAACAGAACACAGGGTAAGAGAACACAGGGTAACAGAACACAGGGTAAGAGAACACAGGGTAAGAGAACACAGGGTAACAGAACACAGGGTAAGACAACACAGGGTAACAGAACACAGGGTAAGGGAACACAGGGTAAGAGAACACAGGGTAAGACAACACAGGGTAACAGAACACAGGGTAAGGGAACACAGGGTAACAGAACACAGGGTAACAGAACACAGGGTAAGAGAACACAGGGTAACAGAACACAGGGTAAGAGAACACAGGGTAACAGAACACAGGGTAACAGAACACAGGGTAACAGGACACAGGGTAACAGAACACAGGGTAAGAGAACACAGGGTAAGAGAACACAGGGTAACAGAACACAGGGTAACAGAACACAGGGTAAGACAACACAGGGTAACAGAACACAGGGTAAGGGAACACAGGGTAAGAGAACACAGGGTAAGAGAACACAGGGTAACGGAACACAGGGTAACAGAACACAGGGTAACAGAACACAGGGTAAGACAACACAGGGTAACAGAACACAGGGTAAGGGAACACAGGGTAACAGGACACAGGGTAACAGAACACAGGGTAAGAGAACACAGGGTAACAGAACACAGGGTAAGAGAACACAGGGTAACAGAACACAGGGTAACAGAACACAGGGTAAGAGAACACAGGGTAAGAGAACACAGGGTAACGGAACACAGGGTAACGGAACACAGGGTAAGGGAACACAGGGTAAGGGAACACAGGGTAAGAGAACACAGGGTAACGGAACACAGGGTAACGGAACACAGGGTAAGGGAACACAGGGTAAGAGAACACAGGGTAAGGGAACACAGGGTAAGGGAACACAGGGTAAGGGAACACAGGGTAACAGAACACAGGGTAACAGAACACAGGTGAGATCATCCGATACAAGTGCAGCAATAGAACACTGATGGGTGAACCGCATTACACACCAAACACATCACATGACTTGGCCCTGGATGTCACCTTCCTAGATAGCCTTAAATGACTGTAACCTTCAGTCCAGCTGATTAATGCAGCCTACAACACACATGGTTATAATGTCACCAGCGGCAAAGCCTCTCATATTGGATTTGGTAAAAGTCACTTAATCCACTCCGAGCCACGAGATTTGAAATTTAGCACGCTCTGAGTTACGAGCTTGATTTAGCATAATCTGCTTCCGTAATTGCTGTTGCGCACACACCTCCGTATTTGCAATTCATTCAAGGCTATTAAGAGAGAAAATTCAACAATTCGGGAGCGCTGGAAGAAGAAGGAAAAAAATAAAAATTAACCAGAGCTTTAAATCTTTCATTGGCTATAACATGCACTTAACCTTTCTCACACCGGGTCAAACTAGTTCAAACTCCATCTCCATCAAAATGTCCCCGTGGTGGAATGGGCTTCTCCAGCAGGAAATAAACATCAGGGGTCCCTCAGGGTCACCTTGGGCCAACCTGTCCTCTTATTTCAGCCTTATCTGGAGCTAATTATCAGGATTCTGGTCACACTAGAGGTTTCCGTCTTGGTGTGAATGGATCCAGAGGTCCGTTGCCCATATTAATGTTCTCCTCAGGCGGAGCCCCGTGCGTCTGTAACGCCTCCTGATCTCCTGGAGATCACACGGGACCTGAAAGAGCGGAGACAGCATGATTTATACCAGGAGGCGTTACGTCTGAATACATATGAAGCTAACGCTGATGCTAACGCTAGGCTAGGTCGCGGTCACTTGAATACCAATGGCAGGCTAGGTAGCAGGTGCGCTAAGAAGCTAAAGCTACCTGATGCGTGCCAGGCAGGGTCACAGTTGAACGGGTGCGAAGCGGACTCCCAAATCGATCTGGATTAGCGTTTAAGACGTACGCTAACGCTGAGAGGCTAACGCCGATTGGCTAGCCACAGCAGGGGCCGGCAGCTGTATAGTAAAGCTGAACATCAGCACTTTACACTAAAAGATGACACGGGTATAATCACTCCCGGAGAACGCTCAAACAAAACTGCCAGCCGTGACCTCTGGTGACCTCCGGCTCCTGAGCACGAGCCTAGCTTTGACCCTGCGCGACTGACCCAGGGGGCAGCTGATGACCCCTGACTGAGCAGGCCAGAAGGTGAGAGGTCAAGACCAGTCCCCTAGCCCTCCTTGACCTCCACAAAGCCATTTTCCCCCTTATGATAAACCCAGAGCAATGTTCATTAAACCATGTGTGGGGAGGGGGGGGGTCCGTGTGTGTTTGTGTGTGTTTATATGAATGTGTACCTTCTGGGTGTGCGTCTTCTTTGTTCGCCCCCCGGGTGTGTGTGTTGTGCTCCACCTTGGCCGAGGTTCAACACAAACACATTGTCAGTGTCCCTCTCCCTCTCTCTCGCCCTTTCTCTTTGTCTCACTCTTTCTCTGTACATCCGCGTCTCTCTTTCACTCCCCCCCCCACCCCCCATACACCCTTCAACCCTCTCTTTACCCCCACTCTCTTTTCATCCTCTCTCCCCCTTTCCTCTCGCTCCCTCCCCGTCTCCCCCACCCCCACCCCCCTTCCCTGTCTCCCCCCCTCCAGGTGATTGGACCCCAGTGGATGTCTCTCCTTAAGCCCGCTCTCCCCTGTGATGGCCCCGGCCGTCATGTTTCACGAAGCCATCTGCAGCACCTCCAGCACGGCGACGGAGAGCTGCAGATTGCTCTTTATCTCCCCTCCTCTTCCAATCTCCTCCCGCCCTCCGTACCAGCTGCCAAGATGAAAGAGCGGACTGAGGAGAGGTGAGGGGGCGGGGGGGGGGGGGGGGGGGGGGGGGGGGGCGGAGAAGAAGGGGTGGGGGGGAGAGGCTTGAGAGAACGTGGGGAAGAATCGCTCTGGCTGGTTGTCTTGGAAGACTGAACCGTTTAGAGTGTTGCAGGGGGGAAGGGGTGGGGGTTGGGGGGGGGGGTGGGCAGGGGGCACGGGGGGGGTGGATGTGCGCGCGTTTGAGCGAGGGAGGCGCATACCTGAAGATACCCAACGCCATCTCCCCCTGAGCGACGCGAGGCCTTTCCCGAGACTCGTGCGCGGGCGATCCGTCGTTGAACGTTTTCTGCTCTCTCATTGTTGTGTCTGCGTCGCCCCCCCCCCCCCCCCCGGAGGGTTGCCAGGTTCATGAATATGCACCAGCACGTGAATCTGCATACGGGGGGGGGGGGGGGGGTGATGTCACAATCCTACTGTATGACACTAATACTGGCAGCAAAACGCAGAGAGACTGCAAATCTGTCGCTAGCTGTTGTACGCAAGTGCATTCGTACACAGAAAAGCCATTATTGTTGATGTGCCATCCATGTTTAATGAGGTTCTGTTTAGCCCTAAACATGTTCCCTCATAAACAAAAAAAGAATACTAATAAGGCTGTCTAATGGTTGGAAGTGAAGAGCATTAAAGTAACGATTATAACAGCACCCTTTGTAAGGTATTCAGTGAGGTTTTTCTCTCCCTCCTTGCCTGAAAAAGCTGTAATGCCATGCAAATGGCTCTTTCCATTGTAACGTCTTGCTTACTTAGCAGCGCCCTTTCTCCTTTCTCCTCCTCCTCCGCTCCTCCTGTCCTCCTTCTTGCCAGTCTTTATCCACTCATTTCAACAGTACTTACTCGCTACTCAAAGGCTCTCAGCCCAAATGGCGGTGAAACTCTCATTACACACTGCCTTCCTCTAATGTTTGTATTGATCTCTCACACAAAGGAAAGACACCCCCCCCCCACCCCTCTCCCCGATGCCAGCACTCCCACACACTCACACACACACACTCACTCACACACACACACACAGAGAGACACACACACTAACAAAGAAGGAATCCAGTTTGAGGAGGGTAACGGCCAGCCAGAGGGACGGGCGGTCAGGAAGTCGATCTTCCTCCAGAGCTGCTCCTGGAGGCTTGATCCTGAAGGGGCTCGACAAACAGACCCTCACTCATACAGACGGGGGGGGGGGGGGACCACCGGGTACCTGAGCGGCAAGGGTGTCAGTCAAGGGGGGGGGGGGGGGACGACACTCACAGTGAGGCAAGGGGGGGGTGGAGATATGAGAGAGAAGGAGGGGAGACACAGTGGGGGGGGCGGCAGAGATATGAGGTGGGAGGGGGCAGAGATATGAGGTGGGAGGGGGCGTGTGCTTGTCAGAGACAGCGAGAACAGCCACCAGAGTCGGCCTGTCGCTGCCAGACAGCGCAGATACCCGCAGCCCCGTACTGATGCTGCCCGAGAGGGGAAAACACTGGGGTTCAGAATCTAGATTTTAATTTGGTCTCAGAGTTCCCTATCTGTGTGGCAGGGGGGGGGGCTGGTGTTGCAGGGGATGGGGGGGGCCCAGAGGTCTGACGGGGGGAGATAAGAGGCGGCTGCAGGGTAAGCCTGATTAGGGGGGGGGGGGGCAGTAACAGGCTTTGTTAAGAGGGGTAAATAGACTGGCTCTGGGCAGTCTGGGACAAAGCTGATATCGCAAATCACACACACTCTGCGCGCACGCACGCACACACGGACGCACCTCTGTGTACACACGCACCAGCGCACACTTTCACCCTTGCCAGGGCCTGCGCTAGACGAACCTATCAGAGAAAAGGCTTGTGTAACTGTTGAGCTCGCAGTGGTGGGATGGTACAGGGTTTTTGGAGCCTCTGGTACCACAAGGCTTTCCAAGGTCCCTGTGCGTGCGTGAGACGGATGGGATATCTACGAAAGGCGAAGGGGTGCACGGACGCCAACGGGGGGGGGGGGGAAGCGCACATTTTGTGAGCGCGCTCGCGACTCAGCGAGGGGGGCGAATTAGCGAGGGCTAGCGTAGCACCGGCTACAACCGGCTTGCCGTTAGCATGCTGCCACAGGAGAGAAAATGGAGGAAATGCCTGCTTCAGTCCCCCCCACCCTCCACCACACCCTCCCCCCCCCCCTTTTCCCTTGGAAGTCTCGGATCTGACTTGAGAGGATGCCGGCTAACAGCTGCACGGTGCGTTTTTCGCCGGCCCTGTCGCGTTTGATCAGAGATTACCCGCTGGGGGGGGTTTGGGGGGGGTGGGGGGGGCGCGAGGTTAGTTTCGCTGCCTGACGCCCTTTTGCTAAACCACACAGAACTGTCTCTCTCCGGCGGATGCGGGGGGTCAAGGGGTCGCCGCGGATGTGCGCGTGTAAGGGAGCGTCGCGCGGCGTTCGCTCCTAGCGCTGGACTTCAGCTTCAAAGCGTTCGCCGCGCCGAGAGAAAGGAGCACGGCGGGGGGGGGGGGGGGGGGGGGGGGGGGGGGGGGTGAGGGGAGGGGGGCATCTGGGAGGGTGGGGGCCCCCCGCATTTTCGCAGCGCGTCCGCAGTTTTGTCGTGCGTGCTTTTTTTCGAAGTGCACCAGATAGAGAGCGAGCGAGATAGAGAGAGAGAGAGAGCTGTTAGGTACGCATAGTCACACCTGCGCTGCCGTTCTAATGAGCATCTGTTAGCGCAGACCTGATTACCGCCATGACAAGCTCCCGAGGTGCTTCTGCACATGCTCCGTGGCGCTCAGAGGCTCTCCACAGGCTCAACATCTGGCCCGTGACCTCGTCAACACGCAGCCGCCGCTCTCAGCTCCGCGCAGCTCACCTCCGCTCGCAGAAGATGCGCAGTGAGGCTCAGCGGAAATTCCGGAAGGATCGCGTATGTAAGCCACACAGCACGTGACGCACGCGCGGCGATAGAGATGTCACGGACGTCTTGCGTGCGCGCTCCTGTGTGTCTGCTCGGAGGCGCGCACACGCATCCCCCCCCCCCCCATCCCCCAGAGCGGCGGCGTGACAGAGAGACGAAACCAGGGGAAGGTCACACCGGCGCACTTTCAACGGAGCGCCCGTGAGCAATCTCTCTCTGTCTCTCTCCCTCTCCCCCCCCCTCTCTACCCCTCTCCCCCCCCTCTCTCTCCTCTCCCTCTCTCTCTCTTCACTCTATTTTTCTCTTTCTCTCTCTCTCTCTCTCTCTCTCTCTGTCTCTTTTCACTCTATCTCTCTCTCTCTTTCTCTCCCACCTCTCTCGCTCTCTCTCCCCCTGTCTCTCTGTATCTCTCTCTCTCTATATTTCTCCCCTCCCCCCCTCTCTCTCTCTCTCCCAAGGACGACAAAGTGCTTAGCCAGGGGAAGCCTGAGAAGTAGGTTAGCCCTGCGCAGTCCAGCTAGAGCCATAACGCTGCCGGCGCCTGGTCACCGCTCTCCACTCTCTGAAACCAGAAAGAGTCAGGTGGCTGGGCGGTCAGAGCGTCGGTCGAGCGAAACAGAAGGTCACCTGTTCGATTCCCGGCTGAGGCAACGTGACGTTGTGTCCTTGGGCGAGGCACTTCACCCTACTTGCCTCAGGGGGGGAAGAATGTCCCTGCACTCGATGTTAAGTCGCTCTGGATAAGAGCGTTTTGCTAAATGACTCAATGGAAATAGGACAGCGCCGGAGACGGGGCTTTATGCTAGCCTTGGAACACGCCAGCTATTCATACACCGAGGACATCCTGCTCGGTGTGTTTGCTGGATCTTTTGTCAGGCTGTTGCTGGCCAGTGGGCACCAGCATGGCGGTATTAGCTCGCGAGGATGGCCTGCTTTCTGTGCTGCAGTAATCTGAGCAGACCCAGACCTCCTGCTGTGGTACTGTGCTGCCGATTAGAGACGTCACACACACACGCGCGCACACACACGCTCGCTGAGGCACGCACACACTCAAGCCATCCCACCCCGTGCGTATACGTACACACTCGCTGCGCACGCGCAACAACGCGAGAGCAACGACACACTCTGTAAGCGTACACACACACACACACAGTAAGCCTGAGTGCATGCTCACACACACACACACACACACGAACATCCTCTCACCAAACAGGCTCTAAAGCTCAGGATGGAGGATGAATGGAAGCTTTTTTTCACAACACCAGTAAAGAGGAAGTGGGTGATGTCAATAATTAAACCGTCTGTCGAGCTGCCTTGAACATAACTAGCAGTCAGGCCGAGTTTAAATATTTCACTACGATTGACGAACAACTGTACAAGGATCCCAGCGGATCTGAACACAATCTTCACCGCGGACGTAGCAGCACCGTGCGGGAAGTCTTCACGACACAACGGCCGACCTTTGCCTGCAACGCTCCCCCCGCCTCTCGGCCAAGCCGATCGCATCCCTGCCCCGGCGATCTAGCTCCGATACACCTCATTATCCGAACACGCTCGCAGCGTCCACTCCACCATATGCGCCTTAGCCCAGGTCCTCCTCTCCCCTGCCACCCCAGGAGCCAACCCCCCCCCCCACCCCACCCCCGCTCCCTGTCATTACCTTAATGAGCACTCAGGGTGGGCTGGCACCAGTCTGGCAGAGGGGGCCAGGTGGGGCCCGGCCGTGGGGACCGGGAGGGGCCGGACATCGCCTGCCTTTCTTTTTTTTTTTTTGCTTTTCTTTTACTGTCTTTCTGGCAGAGGGAGCGATGGGGTATGTGGACGGGGGGGAGGCTGGGGGGGTGGAGGGAGGGAGGGAGGGAGGGAGGGAGGGAGCGGGCGGGCGGCAGCGGCTCGGGTTGCGGGCCCCTGCGGTAGTGAGGCAGCATCGCTCGGCGGTCGGCGAAGGGAAAAGACACACAGATGCTCCGACAAGTCATTATCCCTCACACAGCAACTGTGAGCTGACAAGTTGAATGTCCGTCAGTGCAAATTGGCTGCGTGTAACCTCTGGCCTCGGAGATGAGAGGAGACGAGACAGAGGACAGGGAGGAGGAGAGGAGAGGAGAGGTGAGGTGAGAAAAGAGCAGAGAAAGGCAAAGAAAAAGAGAGGAGATGAGAGGAGAAAAGAGGAAAGAGAGGAGAGGAGAGGAGAGGAGAGGAGGAAGGGGTTGGCGATGATCATATCCTGGCTCCATAACAAGCTGGCAAAACAAAAAGAGTGGCAGAGGGCAGAGAGTGAGAGAGAGAGAGAGAGAGAGAGAGAGAGAGAGAGACAGCGAGAGAGAGAGCGAGAGAGAGAGTGAGAGAGAGCGAGAGAGAGAGAGACAGCGAGAGAGAGAGAGAGAGAGAGCGAGATAGAGAGAGAGAGAGAGAGAGAGAGAGAGAGAGAGAGAATCCTAAAAGATATTTGGTGATGTTATCAAACATTCTCAGTAGTCACAACATTTCTGAACCCACACAGCACGGCTGACTAAGAACCGAAAAACTGCATCCCGTTGCTCGCAAACGACGTTTCGGTCGACCAATTAAAGTCGGCTCGTCCTCACGTTCTGTCACGACATCGAAATTGATTCGCTGGAGAATGAGAGGACATTTAATTCGGGGACTGTGTGTCCGCAGTGTAATTCCAACTCCCTGGGGCGTCAAAGTCTTGTCAGACACTCTTCTAAGACCGCTCACAATTAAATGGTTCATTCAAGTGCCATTCAATTAGTGAGTTGAAGAGGCTGGTGCTTGGGTTAATGAAGACTGCGTTAACGCCTGATGATTGCTTATTAACATCGGCGCACACGGACGCAGATAAGACCAGATATTATTAATGAGCCTCGTTAGTTATGCGCGAGGCTTCTTCTCTAACGGGGTTTAATAGAATAGGTTGACCTATCACGGTTAGGCTGAAAGCGCTGATGTCATCGTTGCAGTCCGTTGAAGTTGAATCACTCTGCCACAGTAGCGCGGCAAGAGACACAACAATGTGCACAAACCAGCCCTAGTACACACACACAACTAGACATACATATCAAACAAAGAAAGCCCACACACATACACACAGGGATACACACACACACACACACACACTTACAGAAATGAGCCTGGGCAAAGACATTTGCACATAAGAGAATCGGGCGTTTGAGCGGTAAGGGGGTTAGGTTAGTAACCGTAAGATTCCTGGTTCGATCCCCGGCTGTGTCGACATTGAATTGTGGCCTTGGGCAAGTACTTGCCTCAGGTGGAATGTCCCTGTACTTGCTGTAAGTCACTCTGGATAAGAGCGTCTGATAAATGGCTAAATGTAAATTTAGTATATCAGTTCGCTTCACCTTGTCTCTGCAGCCCCTTGCGGTGGCAAGTGGCCGAGGGATTAGGTTGTTGGGCTAGCGATCAGAAGGTTCCAGGTTAGAGCCCTGGCTGTGCCAACATGAATTTGTGTACTTGTACTTGGGAAAGGCGCTTCGAGCGCCTCGGGGGGGGGGGGGGGGGGGGGGGGGGGGATCCGAGCTTCTGCTGAATGTAAATGTAACGTGTGACCGCCATAGTACCTGAGGCATCAACAGGTGGATGTCAATAGATAAATCACGGAGGCCAATAGTGACCGCTGATCCATTTCCGCGAAAGAAAACAATGCAAGAAAAATGATGATTCTTCCTGGGACCAATCATTAAATCTGAACAGCGGGGCATGCGGGCAATCTGTTAGCCTCCAGATTATGTTAGCGCGGTGAGCTAAAGCCTAGAGGGAAATAACTCGCGTTAGAGAGCCGAGCGGGGGAGTGGAGTTCATCCTTCCGTCCTGTGTTAGATGGCCCTTCTGAGACAGGCTGGAATGGGGCTAGCCTAGCCTGGTCTGGCCTGGCCTGGCTTGGCTTGGTGCGTGTGGAGCCCCTAGAGATAGCCTATTGCAGCTATCTGTTTCTCAATTTCACGGTTCATTTGAGATCGCACACCACCCAACTCTATAGTGTGTATGTGTGTTTGAGGGAGAGAGAGGAAAAGAGAGAGAGAGAGGGGAGAGAGAGGGAGAGAGAGGAGGAGAGAGGGAGAGAGAGAGGGGAGAGAGAGGGGAGAGAGGAGAGGGGAGAGAGAGAGAGGGGAGAGAGGGGGAGAGAGAGAGAGAGAGAGAGAGAGAGAGAGAGAGAGAGAGAGAGAGAGAGAGAGAGAGAGAGAGAAAGAAAGAGAGGGGTGGGGGTGGGGAGTGTGAATCTGCAAACAAACACACACACACACACACACACAGGACGCTCACACACACATCAGTACCCTGATGGTTCTTGATGGTGGTAATTTACATTTGCCTGAGCAGGGAACAGAACACACACACACACGTACGAGAACACACACCCGCACAGACGCTGAAAGAAGACCGGGATTCTATTAACCAGCGGCAGTTTATTTCAGTTTGAAGTAGCTGTGTGCCTCTCCAAGGGTACAGAGGATCAGATGACAAGCCAGGTGGAATTGTTGTGCTTTTTTTGGAAAGCATGCAATCATAGTCCCACTTTGTGCTCAACCTATGTTATGAGTTGAAGTCTGATGAAGCATGTTCTTAAATCAGACACAAGCCCTCTCCCCCTGGTCCTCATGGATGCAGGCAATATCATTTTTTACCCTTGTCCATGACTTTATTTGTGTCGAGTTTTAACGATAAACAGCGGTTTACGATCGGAGTACGATTTTGTGCTGATTCGCTTTTTACTGGATGTAGTCGGAAGGGAGGGAGGGTTATTGGGAAATCACCTTGCAAATTCACAGTGGCGTCAATATCGCAAAGGGCTCTGAGACTCTCTGCTAGTGAAATCCGTCCCGTCCCGTCCCCCCCCGGCAGGGCCATACGGAGGCGGAGCTCGACGGGGGCCTTTTCATTGTTGCCCCGGCGCCGTATAAATTGATGGCGGTCATCGGATGTGAGCCGAAGCAATCGAGTCTTAGATTAGGTACATCTGTCGCGAGCGCGACGGCGGGTCCCGGCCCGGCTACATCAAGCCCTCTGTTACATCTGTCTGGGGTGCCCCCCCCTCCCCCTCTCTCCCTCCACCCACTACTCTCTGCACGCTAACCTGCCAGGGATAGATGACTGTAATCTCCGGAGGTGGGGGGGGTGATGGGGGGGGGGGGGATTGAAGCAGAAGAGGTGAGAGAGAGGGACCGAAAGAGAAAGAGAGAGGAAGAGAGAGAGAGAGAGATGAAGAGACCAAGAGAGAGAGAGAGATGAAGAGACCAAGGGAGAGAGAGAGAGAGTGACAGAGAGAAAGAAAGAGAGAGAGTCGAAGAGGCCAAGAGAGGAAGAGAGAGACAGTGAGAGAGAGAGGGAGAGAGAGATGAAGAGACCAAGAGAGAGAGAGATGAAGAGACCAAAAGAGAGAGAATGAGAGAGAGAAAGAGAGAGAGAAAGCACTGGCTGACATTTGAATGACACCTCAATTCGGTCATGGGATGAATCCATTTGAACTCCAGGTAATTACGATCAAGTCTCCCTCGCCACTCAGCAGGGCTGCAGCCCGAGACATTATATTGAGATTCTATTAGACTATCAACAGCACATGAAAGGTGAACAGCAGTGATAGACTCCCTCTGACTGTGTGTGTCTCCAGCATGGAGCATAATAGGGGTCAACTGTTGCCTTGTTAATCCATTATCAAAATCCCACAATGACCTTTGAGTGATATTTCACAGCAAGTGGCGCTCTCTCTCTCTCGCTCGATCTTGCTGCTCTTCCTCACACCCTCTATATTTTCTCTCTCTCTCTCTTTCATCTCGTTCTCTCTCTCTCGCTCTCTCTCGCTCGCTCGTTCTTGCTTTTCTTCCTAACATCCTCTCTCTTCTCGCTCTCTCCCCCTCTCACTCATCTATCTCTCTCTCCCTCTCTCTCTAATCTCTCTCCCTCTCCCTCTTTCTCTCATCTCTCTCTCTATTTCATTTCTCTCTCTCTGCTACACAGACCGTTGGAGTGTTTTCGGTCACCCTGACTATGTGACCAAACATTGGCACTGCGGAGTCATGGAGCCATTCCGTACGTAAATCCAACAAGCGGTTCAGTTCTCAGTTCTCAGACAGGTTTCACATTCAAAAGCAGAAGAGCTGTAATTGGCTGGGCAGAGGAAGACCTTGTCAGGCTGCAGCCAATGAACTCTAATCCTGTTTCGGCAGGCAGAGAAGGACAGGGACTCTGATGAAGGACAGTTAGGGTTTTAACAAGACCAAGAACTACACACACACACACACACACACATCTCTGCCACTTCATGTAAACTCTCCTTAACCTGAGCATAATTCAGCCCTGAAAAAAAAGGTTTGAAGGGGATTTCAGATGTTGAATAACTTCATCTGATCACAGCGTGGCCTTTTGGTCATAAACAATTTCCACTGGATAAGTAATCCAATTTAGCCTTTCTACTCTCCGCATGTTAGTGTTTTATTCAGAGTGGGACTCAACATTTGGCAACTCAGCAAGGTTGAGAGGACGCCAATATTTCCCACAGCTTGTCATGAGCGTCAGCGACACCCTGTGGTCAGTTGGGTGTAGTGCTGTCTTTTTAAAATATACCTGGGAGCTTTTTGAGCGCAAAAGTCATCAGAAGGGAAAATGGTTATTATAAGCCCACATGCCTATAACACCCAATGTGAATTAAGAAGACGTGTAAAACATTTTCGTTGTGACTTATTAACAAAAGGTGGTATGAATCGATATAAACCTATATTAAAGGGACGCTTCTCGATACGGCTGGGGAACTTAATTTCCAAGGGTGCAAGAGTTGCACAAATCTCAGATATACGACTCATATATCAGTATCTAAAGTTATGGATCTGACAGGCAGAGAAAAGAAGAAAAAAAAAAACATTACTGCTGTGGCATTCAAAGCGTCAGCAGCCCCACAATAAAGTAAATTCTAACCGGATTCTGAATCCAAACCAGTCTTCTCTACTCTCCCTGATGCAGATCTCATTAGAATGTATACAGAGGGGACCTTATGATGATACAAGTAACCATCAATGACACTTGTCTACCCTTAAGCTAATGGAAATAGTTGGGATTGGCGTTCAAGCGAAACGTTGGGTCACCCAACAAGCGAAGTGTCCCCGAACGGTATCCGTGATTGCATTAGTCCTCCTCCAGTACACTGTCATTACCGGGTGTCATTGCCCAAACAGGGTCAACGGAGAATGACCTGCATCATCATCGCTATGCAGGAGACGACAAACTGCGGTTATCTGAAATGAACTGCGATGATCCGCGGCAGAAACGCTCCAGCAAATACGATCTGCTCATTTCAACATCGCCCTTACCTCTGAGATGATAAGGCTATTTCATATGAAGACCAGGTTGATTATGTGTTACTGTAATTAGCTGTCAGTAGAGGCAGGCTAATGTTGAGGACTATCCACCTGGGCTAATAGTGATGAAGGTTTGGCCTGTCGCATTTCGTATTTTCAATACGGCTTGATTAACTCCACGTGACCACTTGTGATTTCAGTTTCCAATACGCGGCTCCTATCCGCGTTGAAAGCTTGTAATGAATGTAACGTGAATGATGCGAACGCAGTTGAACCATCTTAACTACCTATATTATCTCTCGTCGTTCACCTTGGCACCCTACCTCCTCACCCACGCCCAGGGAGCAGACGTCTTCCATCTTTTCAAGAGGTTTTCATATCAGCCCCTCGTCTTCCTCCTCACCCCTCTCCCCCCTCCTCTCTTTCAGGAGACCCAGCGGACGGGAGCTTCTCTCAGCCATATTAAAACCATTAGTCACCGGGAAAAGCGGGTCAGAAGCGGACGCAATTAAATCTGATCCCCAAATTCACTTAGACCGGAGACGGAGGGGGAGTGGAGGGACGTGGGGAGGTCAGAGAGAAAGAGGGGGAGAGAGAGGGAGGACGGGAGAGACGTCCCGAGAGAGTTTTGGACGCCCAGCCAAGAAGAGGGAAAAAAAGAGAGCGAGAGGAAGAATATCAACTCAATGCGGCAAGGTTTCCGCAGATCATCTTTATTATTACTTATTTTGAAATACATCATGATTGCCATCCTCACTGTCAGCATTACTCTGTCCGAGACTTAAATGGAGGTAAACCATCGTACATCCATCATACAGTACATACTACATACAGACACACAGTGCGGCTAATAAAACACACACACAAAAAGGAACCCGACAGTGACATCAGTCATTCTAGATGCCGCTAACAGAGACGAACAAACCCTCCCCTCCCAGAGTCAGCAGGACTCAAACTGCTTTACGATGCGATTTAAAAAGTGCCAACGAGAACAAGCTACCATAAGTTACATGACCGTAAGACGAGAGAGTACCACGGTGCTGTACGCGGAGGTCAGTGTACAGGAATTCAGTTCAGTAGTGCATACATACATTCCAACGTAACATAGTCACAGCAATGGCATCGAACGGCGTCGTGTCGAACCCCAGTCGTCGAGGGCCGCTGTCCTGAAGGTTTGAGGTGTTTCCCTGCTCCGGTACACCTCCACAGGGCTCCATAACGACCCGTTCGTTTAAATGTTCATTTGAATCAGGTGTGCCGGAGCTGGGAAACATCGAAAACTTGCAGGAACGTGTGCCCTCGACGACTGGAGTTTGACACCCCTGGTGGAGTAACACATCGAAATGGACCGCTCCAGGAATGGTTGGTCCGTACCTGGTCAACATAAAGGGCATTCGACCCGACTGTGCAAATAACACTGAGGAATAAGAGACAGGATAGGAAATGCGAGGGGGGGGGGGTTGTTTGGTGTTTTATCTTCTTTTGTGAGAAAGAAAGAACAGTGTTGATGAAGTGGGACAGCAAGAGATAGTGTTGTAGATGGAGAGAGTGAGAGAGAGAGAGAGAGGAGAACAGATTAAAGGTTGTCTTTTTTTTAATCTTTTTTTTTACGCTCCGCTCCAACGGAACGTTTTGGCACCGATAACGACGTCGCCATAGGAACGCCTTTTTTCTGCGTACGTGCATCTACCTCGGGTTTACTGGGAAGCACAGATAGGGCTGGCAAGGTCAGCCAGCCAGCCAACCCGAGATCGGCTAACAGGGCGCAACGCTTTACAACGCGCTAAGGATAGCTGGACAAACGATTGGCTAAACCGGCCTAGCGCCAAGAACAGCGCCTTGAAGCCTGCCGATAACTTGGAGAACGGGATTACTGATTATTGATCATGTGCAGGGTATTGCTAAAACCGGTGTTCTTCCGTTACACAAGCGTGTGAGAGTATTTCTTCTGGTTCCGAACATTCAGATATGAGACGATAGTTTACGAGCGCCTATCAAACACACCTCGGAGCTTAAGTCACATGCTAACATGACTAGCTCAAACGCTACTACTCAGAGCGGGAATGATGCTGCTACACGACACCAACCATAGGGGGCGCACAGTCTTTGGTCGCTAAATCAGTTAAGAACTTCAAGTACCGTCCTCATTATGTCAAGTACCAGTTTTGCCTTTTCCAAAAGCAGTAACATAAAATAGAAAGCTTCTAGCGGTGGGTGTGTGTTTGTGCGTGCGGGTGTGTGGGTGTGTGCATGTGTGTGTGTGATGTTCTCAGTGGAAGTGACCCATGGCCTCAGCAGCCTTCACTCTCACTACAGGATCCGGATCCTGCAGCAACATCACCAGACCTGACAAGAGACAGAAAGTACAGGTTGAAAGGAAGGCGCCTTAAAAAC
The DNA here is from genome assembly GCA_030340665.1 of Neosalanx taihuensis. Taxonomy (NCBI): domain Eukaryota; kingdom Metazoa; phylum Chordata; class Actinopteri; order Osmeriformes; family Salangidae; genus Neosalanx; species Neosalanx taihuensis. Next base: position 2,688,210 of record CM059294.1, on the reverse strand, counting down.
AGGAAGCGAGCGTCAAAACAAGAAAGTAAACCAGGGGTGTCAAACTCCAGTCCTGGAGGGCCGCTGTCCTGAAGGTTTTAGATGTTTCCCTGCTCCAGCACACCTGATTCTAATGAACGGGTCATTATGAGGCTTCCACAGAGCTTGATGACGAGCCATTCATTAGAATCAGGTGTGCTGGAGCAGGGAAACATCTACAACCTTCAGGACAGCGGACCTCGAGGACTGGAGTTTGACACCCCTGAAGTGAACCCTTCCTGTGTCCAGACCTACCTTTGGTCACGCTGCCCATGTTAAGGTGAGAGAACAGCTCCTCTGGGAGGTTCCCCAGCAGGAACCCTACAGGAAAGAGAAAACACGCTAAAGTCTGGGGCATACAGTCACATGACAGAAGAGAGTCGTGTGACTGAGCGCTGAGGGTCCCTGGTTCGAACCCCCGGCCGTGCCAACATGACGTTGTGTTCTTGGGCAAGGCACTTCACCATACTTTCTCCAGGGGGGGACGTCCCTGTACTTGCTGTAAGTCGCTCTGGATAAGCGCGTCTGATAAATGACTCAATGTAGGACCACTGAATGGGCCAGGTGGTTCTTGACAGAACTTCGGCGGATGAAAAAGTTCCTCCTACCTATGAACATGGCCGCTCCAGCTCGGATCTCGGCCCAGTTGCTCTTGAAGAACTGGAGAACGGAGGTGTGGTAAAAGTTCAGCATTCCGGGGAAGTCCTGGATCTAGAGGACGAACACAGAGACGCGCATGACAACACCGGACTGCTAATCATCTGGAAGCTCACCTGAATGACTGAATTAAGAATCCTCCTTCCATTCAGTTTCAACATCAGGCTCTATTTTTATCCCGGCAACTCAATTTCTCTTAAAAATGACCGAAAGAAAACTCAATTAACAAAACAGTCATTTAATCATTTAGCAGACGCTCTTATCCAGAGCGACTTAGAGCAAGTACAGGGATATTCCCCCCCCTGAGACAAGTAGGGTGAAGTGCCTTGCCCAAGGACACAATGTTGACACAATCAGGTTTGGAACCAAAGACCTTCTGATTACTAACCTGACACCTCAACGACTGCGTCACGTGACTACAACATACAACAAAGTGTTCCGAGGGTGTGTGTGTGAGTGTGTGTGAGTGCGTGTGGAGGCAGGAGGACGTCCACTCACGATATACTTGGTGAGGTCGTTGATGAATTCTCCGTAGTGGAGGCCCTTGTCGTCATGGAGATGATTCTGGAACATGGTGGTGATTTGCTCTGAGCCCACAACAGGTGCACACACTCGCATGGCGTACTTACAAGCCTGTAGACGTGCGCACGCACGCACGCACGCACGCACACACACACACACACACACACACAATCATTAAATATAATTTAGTATTCAGCAGTTGCTTCTAGGTACATATAATTCTCTAAAATGTTATGAAATCATAAAATATTGACCTTGTATTGGATATGCATCATTGTGTGTGTGTGTGTTTCTGTGTTTGTGTGTGTGTGTGACCGACCTTGACCACCTGCAGGTTGGGGTCAGCGAGGTGGAGCAGGAGGCTGACCAGAACGTTGTGGATCTGGTCCTTGAAGATGGGTTCTCCTGAGCCGAACCTTGACAGGTTCCCCAACAGCATGATGGAGGCACAGCGGATCTCATCATTCTCCTGCCAGGGGGTTAAAGGTCAACCGGAGGTCACCGCGCCATACAGAAGATTCACATCCCATTTTGAATGTCGTTCATTTAGCAGACGCTTTTATCCAAAGCGACTTCCGACAGAGAGCTTTACAAAAGACCATCGGTCACTGATCATAACAACGTGATAATTCCCCAAAGGTTTTTTTTCCTCTCAGGCAGGAGATTCGGAGTTCCTTGTTTTAAGGCCAATAGGACAAAGAACTCTTTTGTACCAAGCGCAATCAGGTTACTACATTTGCACAATTCTTGCAAGTTTTAGATTAATTTTAGTGTAACAGTGTTTTTAACTAGTCTGTGTTATGTGTATGTCGATGTGCCTTTTAACTGTTGTGCTATCTGTATGTTTTTACCTGCTGCAAGACAAGTTTCCTATTTGGGGGACAATAAACTTGAACTGAACTGAAACATTGCAATTGCCGCATTGCATCTTTATCTGGACTTTATCTGGACTTTCACCTGCACATGACACAGGATGCACTTTAGCTCATTTTATTTGACTATTTTAGCGGATTGTTTACTTTTAGTGGATTCTTTTTAGTGGTTATTTTAGGGATTTATTTATTGGGACCAGCAGGGTGTTTATTTTAATGTATTAACTCTGTTTTTCTGTTTGTACTCCTCTTTTTCTTTTTCTTAAAAGCAGGAGCTGTTTTGACAACTAATTTTCCCCAGAGGGGACAATAAAGGTTTCAATCGATTAATCAATCAATAAGATTATGAAACCAAACAAGTGCCAAAAGGAAGAACAATAAGAGCACCAAGCAGTGTGTGTGTGTGTGTGTGTGTGTGTGTGTGTGTGTGTGTGTGTGTGTGAGTACGTACGCTCTCCAGGAAGGGCTTGATCTTCATGAAGATGTAGACCACCAGGAGCTTGCCGTTCTTCTTGTCCAGGTAGAGCAGCACCTTGGACAGTCCAGACATAGCCTCCAGGGTGATGAGCTTGCCAGGGTCGTCCTTCTCCTCCATCCCAGAGCTCATGGCCGCCAGCAGCTCCTTGGCATACTTGTTAACCTGGGGCCGCATGGTGTGGATGTCAGTCCGTGTGTGTGTGTGTGTGTGTGTGTGCACGTGGCTGTATGCAATTCCCTGTATGTGTGTATGTACATCTCCCTGTGTGTGCGTCTGTGTATGTGCGTGTTACTGTGTGGGCACATCTGTATGTGTGTATGTGAAAGAGACAAAGAGAGATATAGAGAGAGAGAGAGAGATAGAGAGAGAGACAGAGAGAGAGACAGAGAGAGAGAGACAGAGAGATATAGAGAGAGAGAGACAGAGATAGAGAGAGATAGAGATATAGAGACAGAGAGACAGAGAGATATATAGAGACAGAGAGAGAGAGACAGAGAGATAGAGAGATAGAGAGACAGAGATAGAAAGATAGTGAGAAAGATAGTGAGAAAGACAGAGAGATAGAAAGAGAGTGACAGAGATAGAGAGATAGTGAGAGAGACAGAGAGATAGAGATATTGAGACAGAGAGATAGAGAGACAGAGAGATAGTGAGATAGAGAGATAGAGACAGAGAGCTAGAGAGAGACAGAGGTAGAGAGCGATAGAGAGCTAGAGAGAGACAGAGGTAGAGAGAGATAGAGAGAGCTAGAGAGAGACAGAGGTAGAGAGCGACAGAGAGAGATAGAGCGCACCTTCTCAGGCGAGCCCACAGCGATGTTCCCCAGGCCCCTGACGGCCAGCATGCGGACGGTGGAGCAGGGATCTGAGATCCTCTCCATCATGTTGTTCATCAACACGTCCATCAGCATCAGCTCTGTGACCACGTGGTGGTTCAGCAGCTACGCGCACACACACGCGCACACACGCACACGCAGACAGACAGACACGCACACACACACACAGACAGACAGACACACACACACCCCAGTGTAAGACATAACCATGGATTTGCTTTGTCATGAATGAAGTGATCTCTCGTTCTGCGTGACTCTCATTGGTTCTCAACTGTGTGTTTGTAAATCCCTGTGTGTGTACGTGTGTGTGTGTGTGTCTACAGCACCAACAACATCTGCGACAGTTGTTCTTATTCAAAGCCAGACTCTCCACACTATAGAAGATTCCAGAATACTCCAGCCAGTCTCGACCGTTTCAACTCCATCAGTCTCCCAATCACAGGCGTACATCAGCCTTAGCAGCCTGCCTGTGGTGAAGTAGCCCTGCTTACAAAGCTTGTGTGTGTTCGTTAGCATTGCTAAAGTGCTGACTGAAAGCCTGGGGCCTGCTAGCTAGCAAGCTAGTCAGACAACAGTCTCCTTCACTGGGCTGGTTCATCAGAGCCAGATCCAGGTCCAACACTGGACCTGCTGTCCAGCTAATGGCTAACGTTCCAGCCACCTGAATCCCTGTCCCCCAGTTCAAAAGAATCTAAAAAAAGCCTCAGATAAATATGAGTATAGAGTAGGGCTGCAGCTATCGATTAATCGATTAATCGGATAAGTACTTCATTTTCAGGCACTTTCAAATGCAGCTGTTTCTTGTAGCCTTAACATTTATTTTGGGATGAACCTGAGTTTTTTTTGACATTTGGGGAAAGTATTTAACGCTCAGTGTACTATACTGATATGCTTTATTATTTATATTTTTGTTATATATTATTTGACAACTGGTCAGTGATTGTATTTATTTCAGTACCCCAATTTGTTGATGGTTGCGCAATTGTTAATAAATGTGATAAGTGATTTGAGTAATGTTTATAGCTTTATTGGCCGTTTCTTGAAAATAAAGCAGTTATCCGATTAATCGATTAATCGATAGCTGCAGCCCTAGTATAGAGTGTGCTGGGAACCTCGACCTGATGGTCCGACGGTTTCCAACCCAGAGACGGGCAGCGTGCTGGGGGCGTTACCTCAGAGAAGAAGGCGGTGACCGTGACCCTCTGGCACTCGTAGATGTTGTTGAGGCAGGGGCACAAGCACTCCACCACGGAGGGCAAACGAGGGCCTGCGTGCTTCGCCATGGCCCTGACAAACACACACACACACACACACACACACACACACACACACACACACACACACACACACACACACACACACACACACACACACACACACACACACACACACACACACACACACACACACACACACACACACACACACACACACACACACACAGGTCGGAACAAAGACACGGACAGACGGTAGGACACAGACGCACAGGTCATGGGGTCAGGGCCTTTCTTCAGCCAGGTGACCGTTAGGGGTCGAAGGTCAGGGTTCACGTCTGGGGAATGTGTCCCTGGGAAGCCGAGTCAGCGATAGGTGGCCGAGGTCAGGGGTCAGGGGTCAGGGGTCGGGTATGTGTACCTGGAGAGCAGGGTGACCCCGGCTGTGTGCCTGTGGGGGTCCTTCATCATGTCCCAGGCTCCGTCTTGGTCCAGCCTCTTGGCCACCTCGTCCAGCTGGACCCGGGCCAGCAGGATGTGCAGGGCGTTCACTGCCACCCTGTGGACAGGCAGGGGATTACAGGGGTCTTCGAGCCAGACAGAGGCCTAGCAGGTGGAGGGTTAACCAGGACTGCTGATCCTAACGTCCAGCTAGCAGTGGACTTTGGATGAGCTGGCATGTTTCTATATGAGCTGCACAGCATGATCCTGTACATGTTGAGGTGCTGCATGTTGAGGTGTTGCATGTTCCTCTACATGTTGAGGTGTTGCATGTTCCTCTATATGTTGAGGTGTTGCATGTTCCTCTACATGTTGAGGTGTTGCATGTTCCTCTATATGTTGAGGTGTTGCATGTTCCTCTACATGTTGAGGTGTTGCATGTTCCTCTACATGTTGAGGTGTTGCATGTTCCTCTACATGTTGAGGTGTTGCATGTTCCTCTACATGTTGAGGTGTTGCATGTCGAGGTGTTGCATGTTGAGGTGTTGCATGTTGAGGTGTTGCATGTCGAGGTGTTGCATGTCGAGGTGTTGCATGTCGAGGTGTTGCATGTTGAGGTGTTGCATGTCGAGGTGTTGCATGTTGAGGTGTTGCATGTTGAGGTGTTGCATGTTGAGGTGTTGCATGTCGAGGTGTTGCATGTTGAGGTGTTGCATGTCGAGGTGTTGCATGTTGAGGTGTTGCATGTTGAGGTGTTGCAGGTTGAGGTGTTGCATGTTCCTCTGCATGTTGAGGTGTTGCATGTTGAGGTGTTGCATGTTCCTGTAAGACGCGTTGCTACAGAACGCGTCAGCGTGCGTTCAGCCGTGGGGCTCCACCCACCCCGGGACGTCGAAGCCGGCCGCAGGGTGCTTGGCTGGGCCGCTCTTCCTGTCCTGCCCCTGGCTGGAGGCGTTGATGTCGTTGGGGAGGATGACGCCCACGCTGGAGCCCAGACGCACCAGCAGGCAGGAGAAGAGCCGGGGGAACAGACCCACCACCGCCTCCTGGCTCTGGCCGTTCAGCATGAGCTCCTTCAGAGCACACGTCATCTGGGGGGGGGGGGCGGGGAGGAGGGGAGGGAGGAAGAGAGGGGGGGTATGGTGGTGGGACAGAGGAGGCAGGAGGGGGGGGATGTGGTGGTGGGACAGAGGAGGGGAGGGGGGGAGGCAGGAGAGGGGGGGAGGGTATGGTGGTGGGACAGAAGAGGCAGGAGGGGAAGGAGTGAGGCAGGAGGGGGGGAGAGGGTATGGTGGTGGGACAGAGGAGGCAGGAGGGGAAGGAGTGAGGCAGGAGGGGGGGAGAGGGTATGGTGGTGGGACAGAGGAGGGGAGGGGGTGAGGCAGGAGAGGGGGGGAGGGTATGGTGGTGGGACAGAAGAGGCAGGAGGGGAAGGAGTGAGGCAGGAGGGGGGGAGAGGGTATGGTGGTGGGACAGAGGAGGCAGGAGGGGAAGGAGTGAGGCAGGAGGGGGGGAGAGGGTATGGTGGTGGGACAGAAGAGGCAGGAGGGGAAGGAGTGAGGCAGGAGAGGGGGGGAGGGTATGGTGGTGGGACAGAGGAGGGGAGGGGGTGAGGCAGGAGGGGGGGAGAGGGTATGGTGGTGGGACAGAGGAGGCAGGAGGGGAAGGAGTGAGGCAGGAGGGGGGGAGAGGGTATGGTGGTGGGACAGAGGAGGGGAGGGGGTGAGGCAGGAGAGGGGGGGAGGGTATGGTGGTGGGACAGAGGAGGGGAGGGGGTGAGGCAGGAGAGGGGGGGAGGGTATGGTGGTGGGACAGAGGAGGGGAGGGGGTGAGGCAGGAGGGGGGGGGAGGGTATGGTGGTGGGACAGAGGAGGGGAGGGGGTGAGGCAGGAGAGGGGGGGAGGGTATGGTGGTGGGACAGAGGAGGGGAGGGGGTGAGGCAGGAGAGGGGGGGAGGGTATGGTGGTGGGACAGAGGAGGGGAGGGGGTGAGGCAGGAGAGGGGGGGAGGGTATGGTGGTGGGACAGAGGAGGGGAGGGGGTGAGGCAGGAGGGGGGGGGAGGGTATGGTGGTGGGACAGAGGAGGGGAGGGGGTGAGGCAGGAGAGGGGGGGAGGGTATGGTGGTGGGACAGAGGAGGGGAGGGGGTGAGGCAGGAGAGGGGGAGAGGGTATGGTGGTGGGACAGAGGAGGCAGGAGGGGAAGGAGTGAGGCAGGAGGGGGGGAGAGGGTATGGTGGTGGGACAGAGGAGGGGAGGGGGTGAGGCAGGAGGGGGGGGGAGGGTATGGTGGTGGGACAGAGGAGGGGAGGGGGTGAGGCAGGAGGGGGGGGGGAGGGTATGGTGGTGGGACAGAGGAGGGGAGGGGGTGAGGCAGGAGGGGGGGAGAGGGTATGGTGGTGGGACAGAGGAGGCAGGGGTCGAGAGGCAGGGATGGAGAAAACAACATACAGGTGTGTTAACAGTTGTTTATGAAAGTGTTTTGGTCAGAGAATCTTTGATGCATGACTGTGTTTCTGTGTGTGTGTGTGTGTGTGTGTGTGTGTGTGTGTGTGTGACTCACGGCTAGGGGCTGGCTGGTGGCCACCTTAACGATGACGCCCGGCCTCATCATGGACTCCTTCCTGTCTGCGTAGGGCGCCATGACGCTCAGCCTCTCCATCAGCATCTCCATAATCTCACTGGCCACGGTGCTGTCAGCCCCCAGAGCTATCCACATCTCACAGCTCCAGCTGAGGGGGAGAGGACAGGGGAGGGGAGGAGAGGGGAGGGGAGGAGAGGGGAGGAGAGGGGAGGAGAGGGGAGGAGAGGGGAGGGGAGGAGAGGGGAGGGGAGGAGAGGGGAGAAGAGAAGATAAGAGAGGAGGAGAAAAGAGGGGAGGAGAAGATAAGAGAGGAGGAGAAGAGAGGAGAGGAGAAGATAAGAGAGGAGGAGAAAAGAGGGGAGGAGAAGATAAGAGAGGAGGAGAAAAGAGGGGAGGAGAAGATAAGAGAGGAGGAGAAAAGAGGGGAGGAGCCCAAAGGAGAGTGGAGGGGAGAAGACCAGAGAAGAGGGGAGAGGAGGAGAAAGGAGGAGAAGTTAGAGGAGGAGGGAGACAAACAGAGTGTGGCATGGTAGAGAGGGGTGGATGGGAAGAGAGACACAGAGAGAGAGACACAGAGAGAGGGAGAGAGACACAGAGAGAGAGAGAGAGACAAGAGAGAGAGAGAGAGAGACAGAGAGAGAGAGAGGAGGGAGGAGAGAGAGAGAGAGAGAGAGAGAGAGAGAGGGAGGGAGAGAGAGAGAGAGAGAGAGAGAGAGAGAGGGAGGGAGAGAGAGTGAGAGAGAGAGAGAGAGAGGGAGAGACAGAGAGAGACAGAGAGAGAGATAGAGAGAGAGACAGAGAGAGGGAGAGAGAGGGAGAGAGAGAGAGAGAGAGAGAGAGAGAGAGGGAGGGAGAGAGAGAGAGAGAGACAGAGAGAGGGAGAGAGAGAGAGAGAGAGAGAGAGAGAGGGTGGAAGAGGGAGAGTCGTGGCCGGCTGGAGGAGGTGGCTCACCTGTCGAAGGGCAGGGGGTAGGAGATGAGGGTGGAGGTGACGGTCTGCAGGTGCTGGGTGGCCAGGATGAGGATGGTCTGACCCATGGCCACCTTCACCTGGTCCTCAGTGATCATCTGAAGACGCACGTGCAGAGCCTCCAGGATCTCTGGCACCTGACACACACGCCGCACATTAACACACGCAAACACACACAGACAGACAGACACGCAAACACACAGTCAGGAAGATAGAGGTCTTAGCCTGGGTTTATGAGTAGATGCATGTCTATGTGTATGTGCGTGCTTAAGTGTGTGTGTGTGTGCCTGTGTGTGTGTGTGCCTGAGCGTGTGTGTGCCTGTGTGTGTGTGTGCCTGAGCGTGTGTGTACCTGTGTGTGTGCGTGTGTGTGCAACTGAGCATATGTGTGTGTGCATGCCTGTGTGTGTGTGCGTGTGTGTGCCTGAGCGTGTGTGCCTGTGTGTGTGTGTGTGTGCCTGTGTGTGTGTGTGTGCCTGTGTGTGTGTGCGTGTGTGTGCCTGAGCGTGTGTGTGCCTGAGTGTGTGTGCCTGTGTGTGTGTGTGTGTGTGTCTGTGTGTGTGTGCGTGCCTGTGTGTGCCCCACCATGTCCTGCAGGCCGGCTCCCCTGGTCTTCAGCAGGGTGTTGAGGATGACGCTGGCAGCCCGGGAACAGTTGGCCTGGGAGTCCACCAGCCCCTCCAGCAGCATGAAGAGGACCGCAGGCAGCTGCTGCTGGGTCACCCGCTTACTGACGATCTAGCCCAGCACAGCACAGCACAGCACAGCACAGGCACCACCAGGGGAACAAGCAGGAGAAATGTCAATAAGGACACAAGACAAGAAGGATGCACGGGAACAAGAGACAGACACACGCACAGTGAGACAGACAGACGGACAGAAAGACACAGATTGACAGACGCACAGGGACAGACAGACCAACAGAGAGGCAGACAAACAGACAGCCAGACAGTCAGTCAGACAGCCAGACAGACAGTCAGACAGTCAAACAGTCAGACAGACAGACAGACAGACAGACAGACAGTCAGTCAGTCAGACAGACAGACAGCCAGACAGACAGACAGACAGACAGCCAGACAGACAGACAGACAGACAGACAGTCAGACAGGCAGCAGGTGTACCTTGGTGAGGTCAGAGCAGGTCCTGTACAGGATCGTGTGGTCAGGGTTGTCCAGCCGGTCCTTCAGAGGGATCAGGTTCTCCACGGACTCGTCTTTGTAGTCCAGAGAGAACCCTGCGAACCCAAACAGACCCTTCTGACACCAGCATGTACCGAGCCCAAGGGTTCACATCCAAATACCTTCAGGAAATAGCCATCTTGTTCAGAAATCATACAACAGTGTCAGGCCTAATCACAGAGTTTGTTCATGTGAATGAGAGAGAGAGAGAGACAGAGACAGAGACAGAGAGAGAGAGAGACAGAGACAGTGAGATACAGAGAGAGAGAGAGAGAGAGAAAGACAGAGAGTGAGAAAGACAGAATGAGAGAGGGGAAGGGAGACAAAGACAGACAGACAGAGAGTGAGAGAGACAGAGTGAGAGAGGGGGAGGGAGACAGAGACAGACAGAGAGTGAGAGAGACAGAGCGAGAGAGGGGGAGGGAGACAGAGAGTGAGAGAGTGAGAGAGACAGAGTGAGAGAGGGGGAGGGAGACAGAGACAGACAGACAGAGAGTGAGAGAGACAGAGCGAGAGAGGGGGAGGGAGACAGAGACAGACAGACAGAGAGTGAGAGAGACAGAGCGAGAGAGGGGGAGGGAGACAGAGACAGAGTGTTGGAGTGTTTGATACAGGTGGGTCAGCTAACCCTCGTAGCGCAGCTGGATGTACAGCAGGGTGTAGATGCAGTCTATGGCGGCCCTGCGGACGGAGGGGCAGGGGTCGGTGCAGCGAGGGGCCAGACGTCCCAGGAGGGCCCCCAGGTTGTGGAACGACACAATGTTCTAGAACCGTGTGGAAAACAGGAGTGGAAAACTCAAATCACCTTCTTCATCGGTGGTCTTCATCGGCACACACACTCTCACACACTTTAATATCAAGAAATGTGTATCATGGCTCATGGCCTCATGGCTCTGTATGTGTGTGTGTACCAGGGGCCTAATGGCTGTGTGTGTGTGTGTGTGTGTACCAGGGGCCTCATAGCTGTGTGTGTGTACCAGGGGCCTCATGGCTGTGTGTGTGTGTGTGTGTGTACCAGGGGCCTCATGGCTGTGTGTGTGTGTGTGTGTGTACCAGGGGCCTCATGGCTGTGTGTGTGTGTGTGTACCAGGGGCCTCATGGCTGTGTGTGTGTGTGTGTGTGTACCAGGGGCCTCATGGCTGTGTGTGTGTGTGTGTACCAGGGGCCTCATGGCTGTGTGTGTGTGTGTGTGCCAGGGGCCTCATGGCTGTGTGTGTGTGTGTGTACCAGGGGCCTCATGGCTGTGTGAGTGTGTGTGTACCAGGGGCCTCATGGCTGTGTGAGTGTGTGTGTACCAGGGGCCTCATGGCTGTGTGAGTGTGTGTGTACCAGGGGCCTCATGGCTGTGTGTGTGTGTGTGTGTGTGTACCAGGGGCCTCATGGCTGTGTGAGTGTGTGTGTACCAGGGGCCTCATGGCTGTGTGAGTGTGTGTGTACCAGGGGCCTCATGGCTGTGTGAGTGTGTGTGTACCAGGGGCCTCATGGCTGTGTGTGTGTGTGTGTACCAGGGGCCTCATGGCTGTGTGAGTGTGTGTGTACCAGGGGCCTCATGGCTGTGTGAGTGTGTGTGTACCAGGGGCCTCATGGCTGTGTGTGTGTGTGTGTGTGTGTACCAGGGGCCTCATGGCTGTGTGAGTGTGTGTGTACCAGGGGCCTCATGGCTGTGTGAGTGTGTGTGTACCAGGGGCCTCATGGCTGTGTGAGTGTGTGTGTACCAGGGGCCTCATGGCTGTGTGTGTGTGTGTGTACCAGGGGCCTCATGGCTGTGTGAGTGTGTGTGTACCAGGGGCCTCATGGCTGTGTGAGTGTGTGTGTACCAGGGGCCTCATGGCTGTGTGAGTGTGTGTGTACCAGGGGCCTCATGGCTGTGTGAGTGTGTGTGTACCAGGGGCCTCTTGGCTGTGTGTGTGTGTGTGTACCAGGGGCCTCATGGCTGTGTGAGTGTGTGTGTACCAGGGGCCTCATGGCTGTGTGTGTGTGTGTGTACCAGGGGCCTCATGGCTGTGTGAGTGTGTGTGTGTGTGCTTCACCTTGACGGTGAGGTTGTCCAGGTAGTAGGCCAGGATGTGTGCGGTGGTCCTCAGGGCCCTCTCCCTCTCCTGCTCCTGGCTGGAACTCAGCCAAGGCTCCAGATGCTGTGGAGCACAAGCTATGATGTCACGCCATGACACCACACGATGACATCATGCCATGAGCACACCACAGCATCACATTAAGACAGGGGTGTCCAATCCTGGTCCTCGAGGGCCGCTATCCTGAAAGTTTTAGATGTTTCCCTGCTCCAGCACACCTGATTCTAATTATGAGTCATACACAGAGCTTGATAATGACCCGTTCATTAGAATCAGGTGTGCTGGAGCAGGGAAACATCTAAAACAGGGGTCTACAATCCTGGTCCTCGAGGTCCGCTGTCCTGAAGGTTTTAGATGTTTCCCTGCTCCAGCACACCTGATTCTAATGAAGGGTCGTTATCAAGTTCTGTGGAGGTGTGCTGGAGCAGGGAAACATCTAGAACCTTCAGGACAGCGGCCCTCGAGGACCAGGAATGGACACCTGTGCCCCAAGACATCAGGCTGATGTCGCGCTAGGACGTTTTAGCGAGGCCCGTCAAAACGTCGACTGACTGCGCGTGGAAGAACAGGAGTACGACAGAGGAGCCAGCTAGGCCCCCCAAGGTCAGGGTCCTCCTCCTGGGTCCTCCTCCTGGGTCCTCCTCCAGGCTCCTCCTCCTCCTTCTCCTCCTCCTCCCGCCTCACCTTGAAGATGCCCTGCAGGCCGTCCGGGGTGGGCTCCCTGGACAGAGCGCTCCTCAGGAGCTGGTCGAGGGCCTGGTAGGTGTCCGAGTACAGCGCCTGAAGACAGGGAGCACCGTGACTCACCGTTCCAGCGCAAAGGACAGCGTGAGCGTGGGTACCAGGGACGTTTCTAGGACTGAAAGTAAGGGGGGCTTAGCCCCTACGGATGTGTAATATTCGCCCAATTTTGGGGGACTCATTGGGGCTGCGGATATCCATTGTTTCAGACGGTTCATAGATTGGTTCAATCAGAAAGAGTGTGATTTGTATGAAAACATACAAACCAGAAACACACTCACATATGTAGCATGTTAGAAATAACTTGTCCATGTGTAAAACATTAGTAAAAAAAATTATTATCATTAATTGAGGGGGCTGAAGAACATTTTAAGGGGGTTCAGCCCCCCCTAAAACAGGGGTAACGACGCCCCTGGTGTGTACGTATGAGGGGGTGTGTTAGTGCGTGACCCCCCCCCCCCCCCCCCCCTCACCTCTCTCTGCTTCGGGTCCAGGACCTCGTCATCCTTGCCCTTGTCCGGGGCGTCCACTGGGGGCAGCCCGAGCACGCTGCCCACGCACGTCCTCAGCATCTCGAAGGTCTCGTTCTCCGTCAGAGCTGGCTCCAGGTTACTGACCCCAGGGGTCAAGGGTCATACTGACAGAGGACCTAGATCCTGCTACGCTGACAGTCTGGGGGGAAAAGGGAGTCAGGTGGCTGAGCGGTTAGGCAATCAGGCTAGCGATCAGAAAGTTGCGGGCTCGAATCGCTGTGGTACCAACATGGTGTTGTGTCCTTGGGCAAGGCACTTCACTCTACTTGCCGGAAGTCGCTCTGGATAAGAGTGCTGACTAAATGTAAATGTAATGGGAACGTGATACCAATAACCAACAAACTTACTACCTTTTTACATTTATTCATTTAGCAGACATTCTAAAGTACAGGGACATTCTCCCTGAGGCAAGTAGGGTGAAGTGCCTTGCCCAAGAACACAACGTCATGTACCGACAGCCGGGAATTAAACTCACAACCTTCCGATCATGAGCCCAACGCCTTAACCCACTGAGCCACCTGACTCCCTCCTTCTTACTTGCCACCTGACAACTATTCCTTACCCACGCTAACAACCATCCATCAGCCCCAAACCATGGCTCAGACTAGAGCACGGGGTCTCCAATCCTGGTCCTCAGAGCCGCTGTCCTGAAGGTTTTAGACGTTTCCCTGCTCCAGCACACCTGATTCTAATGAAGGGGTCGTTATCGAGCTCCGTGGAAGCCTCATAATGGCCCGTTCATTAGAATCAGGTGTGCTGGAGCAGGGAAACATCTAAAACCTTCAGGACAGCGGCCCTCAGGGACCAGGATTGGACACCCAAGCCCTAGAGCCATTCCCCGTAACCACCCATTCAATGCGTTACATTTCTCATCCAGTAATATCTAGCTTCCCCCCCTACGGGCCAACCGCCCGCCCACCCCCTCTTTCTCCCTCCACCGCCCCCTCTCCCAAGGGAAATGCGTCTGCGGAACGACGGGCTCAAACAGCGAGGGGCTCCAAGGATACATCAGGTTGGCGCAGGTGCTCATGACAAGATGGCGGACAGGAGTCCTCATGGCGTCGCCGGGCTCGGCTTTGATGAAGTCCTGCGGAGGGTTCGACACAAGAGAAAGGATACTGCGCTGAGAGGGAAGGTTAGACAGACGCCGGCCATTTCCTTCCCACGAACCGTGGAACGACGGCAACGTTTCGGATATAAGCGGGTGCGTTTCACGTCATGCAGGGTGTGTGTGTGTGTGTGTGTGTGTGTGTGGTCACGCACCAGCATGACTCCCATGAGCTCCTGCTTGCGCGCGAACACGTAGCCTTGCCGTCGCACGCACACGCCGACCGCCTTGGCGACGAGGCCCACGCTCTTGATGAGACTCAGCTTCATGGTCAGGTCCTGATGGGAAGGGGCGCGCACACACACACACGCGCAAGTACACACACGCACGCACACGAGGACAGACACAGTCACAGTCTGACGACAGCGACAGCAGCGCCACTCGAAAACCACCCCACTGAACGCAGGCAGCCAAACCGTCGTCTGGAAGAGATCTTTTTAGAAGACGGCGGCAACAAGAACAAGCCCCCCCCCCCCCCCCCCCACCCCCCCCCCCACCCCCGGGCCAACAGTCCCCACAGCACCGCAAAACCAACCCTGCAGCGACGTGAGAACCGCACCAGCCCCCGCCCCCGGCGCTCCGCACCGTTCCCCGCGCCGCGCTCCCTCGCAGGCCTCCGTCAGCCAAATACACGGAGGGCGAAGCGTCCCCCTCCCCCCCCCGTCGTTTTACGGAACGGGGGACTGGACAAGCGGCAGAAGGAACGGGGGAGCGATCGGGCGAGGCCTCCACCAGTTTAGGGGTGAGGGGTGGGGAGGGGGGAGGGGGCCAAGAGCGGTTCGTTGAAACGGTTGTGGGGAGGAGAAATAAAAAAAAAACAGGATGGGCGGAAAATCAGTCGGTACCAACCAAAGGGAGATTGGTAGGGACTGATCGTCCCTCATGCCTTGATTTGGAGAGGAAAGAGAGGAGGGAGTCTGGAAAGAGAGAGAGAGAGAGAGAGACTGCAGCCCCTCCTGCACCTGTGTTTCCCCGAGCCGTGTTTTAGAGACAACCCTGGCCCCCGGGCCCAGAAGGCTGCCTAGCATTAATAAGAAGCAGAGCAGTTTGGCGTTAAGAGATTTGGTAAGTGGGGGGAAAATCCTTTTTTCAGAGTGGTAGTGCAAAAGAAACATGGAGAAAGAGAGAAGGAGAGAAAAGCGTGAGAAAAACACTGAAAAAAAACACTGAAAAAGTGGGAGACGGGAGGGAGGGAGAGAGACGGAGAGAGAGAGCAAAAGAAAGAGACGGAGAGAGAGCGAGAGATAGAGAGCGAGAGAAAGAGAGAGAAAGACAGCAAAAGAAAGAGAGGGAGGGAGAGAGAGCAAAAGAGAGTCGGAGAGAGAGCGAGCGAGAGATAGAGAGCGAAAGAAAGAGAGAAAGAGGGAGAGAGTGAGCGTGACGGAAGAGAGAGAGAGAGAGAGAGAGAGAGAGAAAGAGGGAGAGAGTGAAACAGAAGACAGAGAGAGAGAGAGAGAGAGAGAGAGAGAGAGAGAGCTCTGAGTTCCCATTACGGTACCTTGGTCTCTACTTTAATTCCCAGAACCTGCACAACAATAAAAGTAGCAATGAGTTTAATCCGCAAGGTTTCACTCTAAACATAAACACCTGAAGAAAAGAAGAAAAAAAAAACCTCAGACAAGTTCCTGTTCCTGACCGAGTGCCAGGCTAGCCTAAATGGGCTCTGAGGCTGACAGGAAGTTCGCCCAGATACAGCTGACTTTATCCCCTCTGTCGTTACTGGACACTGACAGGAAACTGAAGGCTTTACTGCTGCTGTCCTGGAGATGAACCCTGTTCCACTTGAGGCACGTACGCCACCGAGCACAGACATCAAACCCTCGCGGTCCAGTCTATCGGACAACCGTGTGATTGGGGTTCAAAGGTCACACCCGGGAAGGCTCTAAGGGGACAGGTGAACAGGATTCATACTCCTGTGAAAAACTGATGCTTTTCAGATCCTTCTCGGAACCAAAATAGGGTTAAAGGGCGGGTACGGAGTAAGCCCGTCTGTATCCATGGAGACAGCACCGTAAAGCAGTATATACGAGGCCGTATACGGTTAAAGCCTCACACAGTAGTGGACTGCATCCAGTATAAAAGGCCATACTGCACAGAATAGGCTCATATCTAAAGGAGGTTCACGAGGCCGAATGGAACGCACAGTGGAGGGATTCCATGTGAGCCAGTCTTTAACCATCATCAGATGGCTCGTGTGTCCGTTTGCTGCGAGTCATCGTAGCAGTCGTCGTGGCTAGACCACAGCTGCTTAGTGACCCTCATACAGCAGGGGGGGGCTGTGTAGCTCAGGGGGGGGCTGTGTATAGTCTGACCCCTGACCTCTACCTTGGTGTTATAGTCTGACCCCTGACCTCTACCTTGGTGTTATAGTCTGACCCCTGACCTCTACCTTGGTGTTACAGTGTCTGACCCCTGACCTCTACCTTGGTGTTATAGTGTCTGACCCCTGACCTCTACCTTGGTGTTATAGTCTGACCCCTGACCTCTACCTTGGTGTTACAGTGTCTGACCCCTGACCTCTACCTTGGTGTTACAGTGTCTGACCCCTGACCTCTACCTTGGTGTTATAGTCTGACCCCTGACCTCTACCTTGGTGTTATAGTCTGACCCCTGACCTCTACCTTGGTGTTATAGTCTGACCCCTGACCTCTACCTTGGTGTTATAGTGTCTGACCCCTGACCTCTACCTTGGTGTTATAGTCTGACCCCTGACCTCTACCTTGGTGTTACAGTGTCTGACCCCTGACCTCTACCTTGGTGTTATAGTCTGACCCCTGACCTCTACCTTGGTGTTATAGTCTGACCCCTGACCTCTACCTTGGTGTTACAGTGTCTGACCCCTGACCTCTACCTTGGTGTTATAGTCTGACCCCTGACCTCTACCTTGGTGTTATAGTCTGACCCCTGACCTCTACCTTGGTGTTACAGTGTCTGACCCCTGACCTCTACCTTGGTGTTATAGTCTGACCCCTGACCTCTACCTTGGTGTTATAGTCTGACCCCTGACCTCTACCTTGGTGTTATAGTCTGACCCCTGACCTCTACCTTGGTGTTATAGTCTGACCCCTGACCTCTACCTTGGTGTTACAGTGTCTGACCCCTGACCTCTACCTTGGTGTTATAGTGTCTGACCCCTGACCTCTACCTTGGTGTTATAGTCTGACCCCTGACCTCTACCTTGGTGTTATAGTGTCTGACCCCTGACCTCTACCTTGGTGTTATAGTCTGACCCCTGACCTCTACCTTGGTGTTATAGTGTCTGACCCCTGACCTCTACCTTGGTGTTATAGTCTGACCCCTGACCTCTACCTTGGTGTTACAGTGTCTGACCCCTGACCTCTACCTTGGTGTTATAGTCTGACCCCTGACCTCTACCTTGGTGTTATAGTCTGACCCCTGACCTCTACCTTGGTGTTACAGTGTCTGACCCCTGACCTCTACCTTGGTGTTATAGTCTGACCCCTGACCTCTACCTTGGTGTTATAGTCTGACCCCTGACCTCTACCTTGGTGTTATAGTGTCTGACCCCTGACCTCTACCTTGGTGTTATAGTCTGACCCCTGACCTCTACCTTGGTGTTGAAGTGGTGGCTGATGCTGCGCAGGATGTCCTGGTCGATGTGTTTGAGGACCGTGTCCTCGGGGGCATGCAGAGCCACGTATCCGTAGCAGAGGATCAGCGTGCTCTTCATCTTCTCCACCTCCACGTCGTTCTTATCCTGGACACGCACAGGGTCAGGGGTTAGTGTGAGCTCCCCAGTATGGTCTCTGCAGCCTGGCTAAGAGGAACATGCAGTGAAACATCCACATCCGCCTGGGATACAGAGGTGCAACGTAAGCTTTGAGGGTTCCGAGCCGGACTGGCTCTGATCTGTGGACGAGGCCACGCTAAACCAACCCCAGATCAGTCAAACACCCAGAGAGAGGCCCCCAGGGGCCACGGCAGCCTGGATCCCCTCTGGGGCCACGGCAGGGCGTACCTTGAGGAGGCTGAAGATCCCCGAGGTCTTCTTGAAGGCATCCGACTTGCCGAACTCGTTCAGCTTGGTCAGCGTTCCCCCCAGGTGACTGCTCGCGCACAGGCCCACGCCCATCGCCACGCCCTTAAAAACAAACAGCCAATCGTAAACACACCTTCCACGAAGGGTTTCCTGTGGAGAAACAGCATGTTCCCAACTGCCAAAACACACATTTACTGTACGGTTTACCTTCTAAAACGTCCCTAATTTGAGAATAAGCCCTTAGCTATGCTGGAGTCACGTAGACAGCATTAAGTATTTAGAAGCTCGCTGGTCAGACAGATGGGAGGAGGAGGGCTGCTGAGGAAGCAGCTTGTCACAAGACTATCCCCCCCAAAGCCAGTCAGTCTGTCCAGTCTGTCTGGACAAGGAGCCAGTGTTTTAAAAAGAACTCAAGAACTCATCCACTGAGTGTGACACACACACACACACACACCACACTTACAGACACACACACGCACTGAAGGAACTGACGAACGACAACCTCGACACTCTTTACACACATCAGTTCCCATCTACGCCACACTGGGGACAAATAAAGGTTTTATCTTATCTTATCTTATCTTGTGTCCGGGTTGACAAGCAGAAAAAGATTTCGGAAAACCCACACCAGTTTAGAAAGTGAAAAGTACATTTTAGTCATTTAGCAGACGCTCTATGCGAGTACAGGGACATTCCCCCCTGAGGTAAGTAGGGTGAAGTTTCTTGCCCAAAGGACACAATTTCCTGTTGACACAGCTGGCGTTCAAACCGGGTACCTTGTGATTACTAGCCCGACTCCCTAACCGACTGCGCCACTTGACTTCCTCATTTAAAACGAGTTTTCTGGGGGGGGGGGGGGGGGGGGGGGGGGGGAGGGGGAGTCCTGTTGGTTTCTCTCCTTTCCTTCCCTCCCGCGAGGGCGGCCAGGGTACCTCTCTCTCGACGGCGTCCGCCGTGGCGGGCGGAGATCAGCAGCTCCTGCAGCTGCCGCAGAACCACCTCCTTGTTGCTGCACTGCTGCAGAGCCACGCCCACGCACTGGTACAGGAAGCTCTGATCGGGAAAACAGGGATGCAGCGTTAAACACCAGGAGAGAACCCCCCCGAGGGCTGTGTGTGTGTGTGTGTGTGTGTGTGTGTGCGCGCGTTTTGCTAAGGACACTAGCAAGAGCGGTTTCGCTCCTCCCGGTAGCGTGCAGAAGGTCGCGCCCCCCATTAAACGGCGTAGAACGTCCTAGAATGAAAACGCGGGCGGGGTTCGTCGCCCACCTTCTCTTCCATGTTGTTGTTGTAGGTGGAGAGGTAGCGCGTCGCCCTCGGCAGCCAGCTGACACGCCCACTTGTCGTCGGCGACGGCCGCCAGGGTTTTGGACAGCAGCTGCGGCCAATCAAAACACAGACGGGCCATACAGGAATGTTTGGATGACTTGACACGGGAACTTCACCAATGTCTTGTTAAACCAAATGAACTGCGGAGACGGGCTCGAGTTTGGGCCGACGATTCGCGCAGGCGAGTATATGGGGGGTTTAACGGCGACCCACCTTCAGCAATCTGTCCTCCCAGGCATCCTGGTCAAGGCTGTCAGGACTGGACTCTGGAAGACACACAGAGAGAGGGAATGAGAGACTTACTGAGAGAGAGAGAGAGAGAGAGAGAGAGAGAGAGATGGAGAGAGAGAGAGAGAGAGAGAGAGATGGAGAGAGAGAGGGGAAGAGAGACCTACTGAGAGAGAGAGAGAGATGGAGAGAGAGAGAGACAGGAGAAAAGAGACCAAATAAGAGAAAGAGAGAGAGGGAATGAGAGACCTACTGAGAGAGAGAGAGAGAGAGAGAGAGAGAGAGAGAGACAGGAGAACAGAGACCAAATAAGAGAAAGAGAGAGAGGGAATGAGAGACCTACCGAGAGAGAGAGAGTGAGGGGGGGGAGAAAGAGAGGGGAAGAGAGAGAGACAGGAGAACAGAGACACCAAATAAGAAGAGAAGGATAGAACGAGCAAGGCGGTTAACGAGAGAAATCATTAGCGAGAGACCGGCAACGGATGAGAGAAAGCGAGAGGGCAGAGAGAGTCGACCCTAACCCACGATCAGGCCTCCGTACTAAAACAATAGAAAACCATGTTGACCCACAGGCTCAAACTTGGCTGAACTTCCAGAACCGAAAAGAAGGGGAAAAAAAACACAAGCAGAAAATCCGGAGGCCTGATCCAAGCCAACCGGAGAGCTAAGATGATTTAAGATCGGTTTTAAAAACCCTCTGTTCCACTCAAACTTCAGCTATGTCGTTTTTTTACGAGAGAGCGGAGAAATAGCCCGCAGCAGAGAAAGCTTCGTATGACTGGAAGCACTTATGATATCTCATAACGGTGTGGGGGGGGGGGGGGGGGGGGGGGGGGGGGGGGGGGGGGGGGGGGGGGGGGGGGTGTCGGGGGAGGACAGAGGTGACCCCTGTACGTCGTCTCTCTCCGTTTCACCTCAGGCGAACACCGGGAGAACCCTGTAAACCCGCCGGCGATGGCGCCCGCGGGGGGGAGACGCAGACTGAAAGCGGCGCTAACGTTTTCTATCTGCTGTGTCTAGTAGCCTCTAGCTGCGTGTTACAGGCTTCAATCGAGCGCAGCTGAAGAGGACTTGAGCTCCAGTTCAGTGAGTTTTGTTGAATTGAGTCTGAAACAAGAACACCTTTCTAATACTTGAGGCGGCCTTGTTTTAGCCTGTGGTATTGGAGGCATACAGCACTGTGCTCCAATCGGTGCCGCTCAGGAGACGAATTCAAGCGCACCCCGGAAGTGTAAGTAATCCTGTGTATTCCCCATTGGGTGTGTTTGGTTTTATACCTTCGAGGAGCGCGAGGAGGGCGGGATCTCTTTCTCCCAGAGTGCCTCGGTGTTGGGGTGGATGTTGGGGCTGAGAACGTTGAGCAGAGACAGAGAGGGGGGGGCCGTGACCTCGGCAGCGGAACGGGAAGGCGCCGTTGACCCTGGGGAGAGAGAGCGAGAGCGCGCTCAACCATCGAGATCTTCTGGAAGAATCCATCGACACTCCTGCTTCCTCTCGTTCTCGTCACTGGAGTTCAGCTTCATCACTAGACAATGTGACTAGGCAATGTCTTTACTGGTTAACTGGCTCTTAATTGATATCGCTTGATTGAGTTTTAATTGGTGTTGTTTATTTGATTCTTAATTTATGTTGTTGCTTAATATGTTCTTTATTGATGCGGCTTATTGATTCATTATTGACACTGCTCTACTCCAAAATAATTTTTTTCCATTGATAAACATTTTTAATAACTAGAAAAGGGCTTTAGAAGCGACGCACGCTGGAATCTCCGAGTGTTCTGCAGTTCTCTCTACTCACCAGCAGGCGGACAAAGAGCATCTGAGGGTTGGGCAGGTTGACTGGGAGAGGAAGAGGAGAGCAGAGGGTAAAACAGAGTCGTCGTCATCATCATCATCATCATCATCATCATCATCATCATCATCATCATCATCATCATCATCATCATCATCATCATCATCATCATCATCATACCGGTTAACGACTGAAATGATTACCTAGCGCCACTCGACTCCTATCACCCCGCTAACAGCCTGGTGTAATCTGCCCCCCCCCCCCCTCCCCCCCCCCCCCCTCGCCCTCCACCAGAACCATTACCGTACTTGCGGGCTTCGTCTAGACCCGCTGATGAATCCGGCTGCTGGGGGTTTGCTGGGCTAATGCGAGCCAGGCTTGGCAGTCTCTTGAGACAGACTGCAGGGTCTCTAATGAGAACAGACTGTCTGGGTGGAACACTAACGGGGGGGGGTAGGGGGGCCCGTCCCCCTGGGAAAGAGGCCGGGGGCCCGGGGCTGGGCAGCACCCCCATCTTGTTTACATTAAGCGCTGACGTGGGGGGTGTGTGATAGAGTATGACCGACTCTCCCCCCCCACCCCACCCCCCCCCCCTTACAGCTGGAGTGGTCCACGCCCCACCGGTCGTCATGACATCATCCTCGATGGTGGGGGGGGGGGAGGGGGGGAGGGGGGGCGGAGCTACCTTGCTGCGTAAAGTCGATGGCGAAGCTGGGATCCTGCGCCGCTCTCTTCTTGCTGCCCAGCACGATCAGGCTCTTGCACAGCGCGCTGGTGGCGTTGGAGTACTGGGGCGGGGTCAGGTAGAACAGCAGCATAGGCCACAGCAACCTGCGCCGCACACACACACACAGCACACACACAGCACAGCTCTGAGATTCTACACCAGACCCAAGGGCAGTACAGCCCACCAGCCACACTCAAACCCCCCAGGATAAAGCGGGCGGATGAAGTGATGAATTGCCAGGCAGCGTGACTCTAAAGTTGGGGAACCGAGAAAGAGCGACCGGCACGGATGACGATGACAAATGCCTACCCTGCCCTCCGGGGACACTGCTCTAACAACCGTGACACCAATGCGCCCCATCATTTCTGACCCTCCCTGTAAACACTCACTTCCTGGGGAGGATTTCACGACAAGAACAAACATAAAACATTATTTATTAGGGATTTGAAATGTGTTACTTTTATAGCATCGACTCCCTGTCTGACTAGAGTCCAGGACCGGTAAAATAAAGTTTCGTATAAACAAACTCATCTGATAGAATGTGCCGTGTCGGTGTGGGAGTGGGTGGACATAAAGCGAGAGAGTTACTGCCCGAGAAAGTAGGCGATGGAAAATGGAGGGAAGAGAGCGCAGGGAAGAAAAAGAGGGTGAGAGCGATAACGTTTCAGAGAAAGAGAGAGACAGTGTGGAGAGAATTGAGAATGTCAGAGATACAGAGAGAGGGAGAAAGAGAGGCAGAGACAGAAAGAAAGAGGTAGAAATAGGGTTTGGAGGAGTAGAGGGAAAGAGAGAGAGGGGTAAAGAGAGAGAGAGAGTTGAGGGAGCAGAGAGAGAGAGAGAGAGTTGAGGGAGTAGACAGAGAGAGAGAGAGATAGAGAGAGAGAGGAAAGAGAGAGAGGGAGAGAGAGAGACAGAGAGGAAAGAGAGAGAGAGAGAGAGAGAGCGAGAGAGAGAAAGAGAGAGAGACAGAGAGACAGAGAGACAGAGAGACAGAGAGAGAGAGAGAGAGAGAGAGACAGAGAAAGAGAGAGAGAGAAAGAGCGAGAGAGAGAGACAGAGAGAGAGAGACAGAGAGAGAGAGAGACAGAGAGAGAGAGAGACAGAGAGAGAGAGAGAGAGAGAGAGAGAGAGAGGGAGAGAGACAGAGAGACAGAGAGAGAGAGATAGAGAGAGGGAGAGAGAGAGACAGAGAGGGAGAGAGACAGAGAGACAGAGAGAGAGAGATAGAGAGAGGGAGAGAGGGAGAGAGAGAGACAGAGAGAGGGAGAGAGAGAGAGAGAGAGACAGAGTGATGAGAGAGAGACAGAGAGAGGGAGAGAGAGGAAAGCACAGCAGATGCCTCACGTCCGTCAGTCGCACCACGGTCGTGGTGAAAAGGTGGAGCGTGTTGTCGCACATGCTCCGCAGCGCCTCATTGGTCACTTCCTCTGGGTCCGCGGGCCGCTGGCCGCGCTGCGAATACACACACACACGCACGCGCGCGCATAATTACAAACGCGCACGCCAAACGTCCCCGGGGACGGATTGTTCCGGACACACGGTCCCCCTTACGTAGTAGGAGTCATGCAGGGCGCAGTGCTGGATGATGAACTTGACCAGCAGCTCTCCTCCCTCCAGCTCCAGGTAACCATGATGAGCCATGGCGCTGATGACCTGCACCACCCTCTTCTTCACCTGCAGGGGGCAACAGCCACAGCTGTGTTTATACACACACACACACACACACACACAGACATGTACTGGGCAGATACACTGTGTGTGTGTGTGCGCTACCTTGTTGCTGTGATCAGCCAGAGGTTGCCTGATGCTGTTCAGGATCAGGAGCTTCTTGGTTTCCATCATGGATGCTAGAACGCAGGGACGGAGAACCGTTCTTTAAAACCACACCGCGGGTGACTGACCCAGAGGCGCAGCTGTGGTTCTGCTGTTTTGTAACCTCCAATAGGGTTTTTTTACTGAGGGAACTGATGAGGTGTACAGTTCCTCTTGGTATGAAGAGTGCGTGTGCGTGCGTGCGGTTAGTCCTACTGGTAGAGTTGATGAGGTGTCTGAGCACGGCCAGAGAACCCATACGATTCCTCTCGTTACTGTTCTCCAACTTCTGGAGAACAAACACGATCAGCCGATCTGGGAAGGTGTTGGCTGGAGGGAGGAGAGACAGAGAGGGAGGGGGAGCGGAAACAAGGAGAGGGGGAGAAGGGAAGGGACGAAGGACGGAAGGAAGGAAAGAAGTGGAGGACATGGTGAAGGAAGGAAGGAATTAAGCAAGAAAGAAGGAAGGAAGGAATTATGGAAGGAAGGAAGGAAGCAAGGAAGGAAGGAAGCAAGGAAGGAAGGAAGAAATTAAGCAAGGAAGGAAGGAGGTAAGGAAGGAAGGCAGGAAGGAAGGAAGGAAGGAAGGAAGGAAGGAAGGAAGGAAGGAATTCAGCAAGGAAGGAAGGAAGGAAAGAGGGAAGGAAGGAATGAAGCAAGGAAGGAAGGAAGGAAGAAATTAAGCAAGGAAGGAAGGAAGGAGGTAAGGAAGGAGGCGGTGAGGGAAGAAAAGAAGGAAGGAAAGTTGGACAAAAAGAACAGGAGGAAGAACATAAATAAAAGAAGAAAAAAAAAGGAGGGAAACCAGGACCAGAAAAACGAGAGTGAGGCCAGAAGGAAACCCGTTCCAACATGTTGTTCCTGTGTTCGGTCACATCGTCATGGATAATGACATTACAGAAGCTGTTCATGTGACTCCTGTACCAGCAGAGAGAGTAGGGCAGTCACAACTCACAGCGCGCACGCACACACACACACACACACAGAACCTGTCTTCCTCCGCTCCGTCCATGGAGACGGCATCCGATCTGACAT
Organism: Neosalanx taihuensis; assembly: GCA_030340665.1. Classification (NCBI taxonomy): domain Eukaryota; kingdom Metazoa; phylum Chordata; class Actinopteri; order Osmeriformes; family Salangidae; genus Neosalanx; species Neosalanx taihuensis. Next base: position 2,663,069 of record CM059294.1, on the reverse strand, counting down.
GATGTTACCTCATGTGGGATGTGGGATGCAGATTTTATGAATCCCAGTCTTGGCTGGAACACGCTGGAAATCTCTCCAAAAAAACAGAGCTTGTGTAGGCCTTCCTCATCCCCCCCCCCACCCCCCCTCCTCGTCTTCCTTCCACATTCTCTCTCTTCCACCATCCATCCCTCTCCTCAGTCCACACCTCCGCACATGACCGCACGTTTCCCCGGACGCGAACCTAAACAGGCGCCGGTTCCAGGCGGGGGAGGGGGGGGGCTCACCCAGGATGCTGAAGCTTCTGAGAACCTCGTTGTGGTTCTTCGCCGTGGGGGGGCTGCTGTAGTCCACGGGAGCGCACACCTGTGGAGGAGGGGGGGGGGGGGGTGGGGGGGGGGAAGGAGAGGGAAGGGGGGTGGGGGTTAAACGGGGCGCCCGCTGCAACATCGCAGCGACGTCCTGGAACGACAGAATCCGATGGAACCCCCCCCCCCCCCCCCCCCCCCCCATCCAATGAAAAAACTTGTCTCCTGGCGGTTGTGGAAGAAATTGTGAAAGTAATCACTACTGAACACTCTTTCTCTGAATACTGTTGTAACGTCATGACCGCATGACTGTCACTATCTATGTTTACATTCTTGTGCCCTATAAAAGTTCAGATGGGATAGAGACATGATTGAGACCTCAGCCTTGTGCTGTCTTCATTTTGATGTCAGAGGTCTGGTCATTTCTCTCCCAATCTGCAGGTTGTTAAATACTTATTTAATCCAGAACTCTGAACTGAACTGTCACTCCGTTTATGAAGAGACGGAGACAAAACACTTTCTTCAACACGGTGAATTAAGGCGGGGCCAGGGAGACCGTTAGAAGGCTGGTCTGCGGGGGTGACTGCAGGGAGACGTCACCACTCGCTGCTCCTGCCCAGGTCTGGGGCCGGGGGGGGCCCTGCGCTACAGGCAGCACACCCACAATGGAGCTTCTCCGGTCCGCCTGCTAGTCTGGACCTGTGCTGGGGGGTGGGAGGGGGGGGGGGGGGGGGGCTGTCTGTCTGAGGTACCTGCTGGTGCAAGGCCACGAGCAGACTGTCCACCTGAGTCTCCAGAACCCTGCTACCCATGGTGACAGCAGCATCCAGCACCTGGCACAGGCTCTGCAGAGGACACACACACGCACACGCATCAGAATCAGGTCTAATCGCTATGCAAGATTAACAAACATAGAATTCACTGTAGCAGAGCATTTGTAGCATTTGTCTCAAATCCCTTTAATCTGTACATACCCTGTGTATTCTGATTATACTGTTCATACTGTGTATATTCTGAGTATACTTATACTTATTATATTCTGTTGTAATAACTGTTTTGCACTTCTGGTTGGATGCTAACTGTATTTCGTTACCCTGTACTTGTACCTGTGTAATGACATTAAAGTTGAATCTAATCGAATCTAAAAGCAACATAGAACATATATAGGAGTAAAAATAACATAAGTACAAAGTGGAAAGTGGGCACAAGCTGTACAGGTGGGGGGGGGGGGGGGGGGGGGTATAACTATAATGAGTTAGTGCAAGAAGGATAGGTATATAAATTAAGGGGGGGGGGTGTATATACAGTAGTGCAAACAGTGATGTAAAATCACAGTAGTAAGTTTGTTTTAAGGTGTTATGTGCTAAAGTGGGGGGGTGTCAGATGGCTCAGTGGTTAGGGTTGATGGAACGTCGAAAGAGGGCAGGTCATGGACTTTAGGCCTCTCCTGGCTTCCTCCTTCGACCTGACCTGGCTGAGCACGCCAGCGACCCCGCAAGGGGCTGGGAAACAGCTCAACCTCATCCGATGCGTAACCGTATTGCTGACTTAACATCTGTAACCCCTCTACGCATCCCTGATCATCACTCCTTCATCCAGTTCGCTGTCTCGCTCCCTCCAGCACCTCCCACCTCCCCTCCCCTCGTAACTTTCCTCCGCTCCCCATCTCCCTCCCCTTCCTCCTCCGCGGTAACATCCACACTACCGCTGACGACTTTGCGTCCCACCCCCGCCGAACCTGCCATCAACACCCCGTTATCCGCATGAACTGCCTCGCTCGACACTCTCTGTCCCCTGTCAACCAGACCTGCGCGATCTCCTCCCTCCTGCCCGAGGCAACAGATGTTGTCTGTTAAGAGCGGTCCGCTCTCCGGGCAGCCGAGAGGAGATGGCGCCAGTCCAAGGACAGTCAGGACCTTGACATGCGTCACTCCCTCCTTAAATCCTTCTCGGCTCACTTGACTGAGGCCGAAACCCACAACTTCCTGAACGAACTCTTACTTCCGACACTGTCCTCTCTGCCTTCAGATTCAGCTTGCTTTATTGATCCCGGGGGAAACTCCTTCACAGCAACGACACACAGTCTCGCGAAAGCACACAGGGGTAAGGGTGTGAGGTAACAGATTAGAAAAGTGTACACAGGGACAGGGATGTCAGTTGTAACCAATTACAAAATATTGTACTGTGTTGCTTGCCTTCCTACAGGTACACTATTGGAGTTTTAAGGTTCATGTTGTTGAATTATAACTGCATGCTCCTATGGTTCTTCTCTCTCTTGAAAGTCGCTTGGGATAAAAGCATCTGCTAAGGGAATACATGTAACTGTGATTTCGGATGGATACGGTTGACCTTGCTAAAGGCAGCCTGCAGTGAGCGAAGGCCCACCTTGCTGATGATGTAGTGCTCGCTGTTCTTCTTGTAGAGGGAGAGCATGGTGGGAAGGAGTTTGGGAAGCTGCTCCTCCAGTTTGTCGTTGGCCATCAGGTGACTCATGGACCCCAGAGCCTCGGCCACGGTTAGCCTCAGCTAGCGCACACACACACACACACACACACACACACACAAGGTTCAGGGTACGAAGGAAAGCATAATGATTGCAAATGTGTCTCATTAACTCCATGAACGCCTCTTTGGGAGTAGGGGAGGGGCGGGGCAATGTCCTTTTCACCTCCAGCGGGGGCCAAGACACACAAAGAAAACATACTGTTTGGAATCAGCGGCTACCAGAAGCACTGATGAACTCTCATCATCTAACCCCTTGGAAAAACAGTCAGCGTAACGTTGAATACTCGTCCGCACCCGACCGAAACGGTGTTTATCAATGCGGGCAGATAATCAGATCGAAAAACATTCTGAACTACGCTCGTCGGGTGGAACGTTACTCTGCGTTTGCAGCCCTGCGGTCGATGATGTCAAACCCCCGACAGGCGTCCATTACCTGATTGCAGATAAGGAGCCGCTTCTCTGGTTGCTACAGCTGCTGTTGGCTCACAGAATTCGCCCCCCCCCTCCCTCCCTCCCTCCCCACTCCCCACAGCAGACAAGACAGCGGCCTGCAGTGTGTAAGCTCTCTCCTAATTAACCTGGCAGAGGTCGACATTCCCCCCCCACCCCCCCCCCCCCCCACCCCACCCGCCCCCCCGTCTCCTTCACGTCTAGCCTGGCCTTGGGCCTCCTTCTCTGCTGACAATATGTGGCCTCGCCCTGCGTGTGTGAGAGAGACAGACAGAGAGAGAGAGAGAGAGAGAGAGAGAAGCTGATTTGTATGCGTGTTTCTATCTCAACTCAAAGAGCCTTTGCGTGCTCTCTCAGAAGGAGGAGAGGCCTTCCGAGACGGGGGTGAGAAGGGTAGGTCTCCCTGAGTAGGTCTCCCTTCTAAGACAGGGATGAGAAGGGTAGGTCTCCCTGAGTAGGTCTGCCTTCTAAGACAGGGATGAGAAGGGTAGGTCTCCCTGAGTAGGTCTGCCTTCTAAGACAGGGATGAGAAGGGTAGGTCTCCCTGAGTAGGTCTCCCTTCTAAGACAGGGATGAGAAGGGTAGGTCTCCCTGAGTAGGTCTCCCTTCTGAGACAGGGGTGAGAAGGGTAGGTCTCCCTGAGTAGGTCTCCCTTCTGAGACAGGGGTGAGAAGGGTAGGTCTCCCTGAGTAGGTCTCCCTTCTGAGACAGGGGTGAGAAGGGTAGGTCTCCCTGGCCATGTCCCCCCCCCCCCGTGGTTGCCGCTACCTTGGACTCCCTGCTCTGCAGCCAGCTGGAGAAGAGGATGTCGTAGGCAGCGGAGATCTCGCCCGAGAAGGTGTCCTTCCGCACCGTGGGGTCCGGAGCCTTGTCCAGGTTGGCCAAGTACTCCTGGATGCTCTCGCTGAAGTGCGAAAGAGCTGGGGGGGGGGGGGGGGGGGGGGGGAGTGAAAGTCGGAGAGAGGGAAGTGAAAAGAGGAAGCGATCGAGGGGAACGAGGCAGAGAAAGCGGGAGAGAAAGGCAGAGTACTTTCTTCTTCACTGAAAAGACCATGTCAGACAGTAAAGCAGTGCACCAGCGTCTGTGTCTGTCTAAGGTGTTTCCTAGGGACTCACCCGAAGAGAAGGCCCACTTCATGTTGTCATGTTTGGCCATGGATAGCATGGGCAGCATGGTGCCCAGGATGGCATTCAGGAAGGGCACCATCCCATAAACTGGAACCAAGCACAGGACACAGAGGTTACATTAGACCGTGAGCACAGCACAACATTACCCAAGTATCAGAGATCTGAACTCTGATCTGCTTGAGTGTCCCTTTATTGATGTAACTATGTAGCTAAATATGATCACTTATCAGACTTCGTAGCTACTGAAGTCATAGAGTTTGAGTAGTGGACATCCACTGAGTACTGGACCACACTGTGTCGAAAAAATCTTCGTATAAAAGCGCTGCTCCTGGGTCAGTTTTTGCCTTTCGAATACAACTACATGGACTCGAAGACCTCATCTCAGATCAGCACTCCAAGACCGATATGCAATACTACAGATCCTGCAGCTTAATGTGGAGTTGTGTGTGTCGTATGATTGAGTGTGAGTTTTCTCATACTGTTGGAGTCAGAGAGGCTGGCTAGCGTCTGGACCACAAAGAAGTGGGGCAGGACCCCTGGCTGGAACTTGGTCAGGATCTCCTCCATGATGTCATTGATGTGTTTGTTGCCAACGGCGACCAGGATGTTACTGGCTGCTTGCTGCCAATCGGGTATGACTTCCTGTAGAAAGGGAAACAAACCACGTAAAAGTGAATTACTGTATATAGAATAGTACTTCCTGTTATCAGATCTTGAAATCAGCTGAAAACCCACATTTTGTACGGTAAAAAGAAAAGGTAAACAAAAATCGACATTGATAGGATATCGGGTCTTCGGTTTGAATCTGATAGATTAGATTCGATTCAACTTTATTGTCATTACACAGGTACAAGTACAGGATAACGAAATACAGTTAGCATCCAACCAGAAGTGCAAAACAGTTATTACAACAGAATATAACAGTATACTCAGAATATACACAGTATGTACAGTATAATCAGAATATACAGAGTATGTACAGGTGTTAAAGAGATCTGAGTAAGTTTTCCATTCATACTCCAGCACCCAGGCACAGATGAGTTCATGTTGATCCAGAGATCCACACCCACCTTGGATCTTGTCATCTCGTCTGAAGCCAGGGAGATGATGCTCTTGATGCGGCGGGGGCTGATGTCCTCTATCTTACTCTGGACCACCAGATCAATGGTCCGCAGGATGACCACCCTGTGGCTAACCGCCAGCTGGAGAAACACGAGGAAACATCAGCTTCCACATAGGGTAACGTTTAGAATACCTCATTTAGCTGACGCTTTTATCCAAAGCGACTTCCAGTAAGTACAGGGAGCAAGTAGGGTGAAGCGCCTTGCCCAAGGATGCAACGTCACAAAGCCGCAGCCGGGGTTCGAACTCACAACCTTCCGATCATGAGGCCAACGCCTTAACCATTGAGCCATCTGACGCGCCCCCCTAATATGGTGCGAGACAGCGTGCCCACACAGTGTGACAGTTCTGGTCTTGAGGCAAACAGTGTAGCAAGGACTGTGGTTTCAGCACTAACATTGTGTGTACAGTATTGTTAGCAGCATTAGGCAAGTGGGTGTGGCAGATTGAACATAGCAAATAGAAGCCATTTACAGACTCATGAATGGACAGTCTTGTATCTGTGAAAGCCAGTAAAACATACAGCTCCATGGCAAACAACTCACACCCGTCAATGAACTTGACTGTGAAAGGTGATCCTGACAGCAGTGACCTTGACTAACGTGCGGGTCGTTCTTGCCGAACACCCAGTCGGACACCATGGCTAGTGAGTGGGGAGGGGCCATGCTGAACGGCTCCTTCAGGTACCGACCTTGGGGTGCTTCAGCAGGTAGTCCTGGCACATGGACAGCACCTTGTCTGGCTGCTGTTTGCCCAAAGTCAGCATGGACTTCCTGACCTGCTCCTGGACCACCCCGTCTTTATCATTGGCCACGTCCAGCAGGGCCAGGGTGACCTCTGGGTGGAGGAGAGGAGAGGAGGAGGAGGAGAGGAGGAGAGGAGAGAGAGTGAGGAGAGAGCGAGGGGAGAGAGAGTGAGGAGAGGAGGTGAAGACAGGAGAGAGTGAGGAGAGGGGAGGGAGAGAGAAAGAGAGAGCAAGAGAGAGAGAGAGAGAGAGAGAGAGAGAGAGAGAGAGAGCGTAAAGGGGCAGTCAAATACTATAACGGTGACCAAATAGAAGCAGGAAGTGTCGTTGACCCCAGGGGACAAAGACTACAAAAGACATCAGACCGATCTAAAAGCAGGTCAGAGCAGGCCTGACGTCATTAACCCTGGACTAAAGAAGAGAAGACCTCAGTACCTACAGAAGTAGATCAGGGGCGAAGTCTAGACACAAACCTTAACATGTTAGCAGTACGGAGAGGAGGGGAGGGGGGGGGGGGGGACTTGATATAACACAGTACACACAGATGCCTAATTTTAAGGCTGAAAGAGAGCTTTGAGGTTGAGGCTGGGGAGAGGTCAGAGGTAAAGAGACTCACGCTCTATATCTGACTCCTCCATTGGGCCTAGACGAAGGCTGGGATTGGGAAACTTTCAAGTAGGCATGTGGGGAGACCTGGGTGTAAAGATTGGTCCAACGAGTTTGACTGCAAGGAGAAGAAACATGAAGACTGTCAAACGATGTTACGTGTTCAGTAGAAGAATGTCAAAGTGTCCTTTTGAGATGCTTTATTCGGCAGGACAGCGAATGAAATTAGATTTTAAAAAATCCTAAGGAGGAGATCTAATGAACAGGAATCATCTTCGACTATTTGCGTTTGATGAAGACAAAAACAAAACGACTCTAAAACTGTTTACTATATTAAGCAAATCAAACCAGCTGTTGTCTTAAAACATGAATCAAAACAATAGAGCAATTATGAGTAGCTCGCTGATTATGGCCAGACATGCTTCTACTAGTTATTTTAATGAACAGAAGGAGCTTCCTGATCAGGAAACCAGCAGATGATGAATGAACCATCTGATTAGCCACTTCAAGCTAGGTTACAGTCCAGATTAGCTACTGTGCTTTTCAAATAGCTAAAAAATGACAACGTTTCAAATCCTCTGTTATATTTTAGACTACAGGTACATTTGTAACCTATTACTGATCGCCAGGATCTTTACAGAGGTGCCAGGTGATCCTACCTGAGTCTGTGTGTCGGGTTTAGCCTTTAGCCTTTAGCTAGCAGGGAAGTCAGTGGATGAACTGTGATTGTAGCGACTGCTCTCCAATAAAGGCCGCTAAGAGGCTTAATGGGCTCCAGGTAAGTTACGCGTCCAAACAATGTCCAACTCCGGTGATGGGTATAGTTTAAGAGTTTTAATGAATGAAAAGGCAGAATTCCAACGGATGAATGAGAACTTGTAGATGATGTTGAAAGTAAACCAATAAATATAACGTTGAATTGACATAAATTGACGGTAAACAGAAAATAAAACAGGTGCGCCACTAACCCCCTTTGTATCCTTCCCCCTTGCCACAAGTGCCCCCGGTATTTAACCACACCCACATCCCCCTGTGTCAATCAGAACGGAAGTGTTTGTAACTATTCAAAATAAACAATTATGGCCCCTACAATTCCGGCCCCTAATTATTATGTTTCAAATTCAAATAATAATTACACATTTGACATGACAATCAACACAGTAAATATATTTTCTTGATCTTCTTTCTTCATCAGCTGTAATCCAAAGAAAGAGTGATTAGTCAAAGTCATGTCTCCAGGAACAAAGTCAAGAGTTCGGTCGGGTCAGTCAATGATCCTCCGCCTCTAGTAGTAGGCAAACTTTGTTGATGGGCCTGGTCAGAAATCCGGTCTTTGACTTGATCCGAAGCTGACGTACTAACCCCTTTTTGTCCCTCATGGTCTCCACAATCCTTCCAGTCAACCAGGAGTTGCGAGGTGCTGAATCATCCACAATGACGACGATGTCTCCTGGGGTGAAGTTGCGTCTTATGTTGGACCATTTCTGACGTTCTTGTAGTTGGGGGAGATATTCCTTAATCCATCTTTTCCAAAATAAGTCAGCCATATATTGAACTTGCCTCCACCTGCGGCGAGCATACAGGTCTTCCTTCTGAAACTGTCCTGGGGACAGTGATGGCACAGTTTTGAGAAGCAGAAGGTGATTTGGTGTGAGTGCTTCAAGGTCGTTGGGATCCGTAGAAGCCTTCGTGATTGGACGACTGTTGAGGATAGCTTCAGCTTCACATAAGACTGTATGAAGTCCCTCCTCGTCCAGACTTTGCACATTTAGTGTTGAGTTGAGAACCTTCCGCACTGACCTAATTAGTCTTTCCCACACGCCTCCATGGTGTGAGGCAGCAGGGGGATTGAATATCCAGTTTATTCCCTTTTGAAGCAGTGTGTTATGGATCTGACCTTGATTCCATCCTTCGATAGCTTCCTTCAACTCGCGCTGTGCTCCTACAAAATTGGTTCCATTATCTGATCGTAGTTCTTTTACTTGGCCTCGTCTGGCTATGAAGCGCCGAAGGGCATGGATGAAAGAGTCTGTGTCCAGCGATGAGGCCATTTCAAGGTGAATTGCTCTTATAGCCAAACAGGTGAAAATAACACCGTATCGCTTCACAACACTTCTGCCACGCTTCACTCCAAAGGGTCCAAAGTAATCAACTCCAACGTTTGTGAATGGTGGGTCATCTGGAGAGACTCTATCCAGAGGTAGATCAGCCATCTGCTGTTGTCCAGGAGTAGCAGTTATACGTCGACAGACAACACATTTAGACAGGATTTTTCTGATCAATACTGTGGCACCAGGAATCCAATATTTCTGACGTAGTCTGGATAGCATATGGTTGCGACCACCATGTCCCACCTCTCCATGAATATGTCGCAGAATCAGGTCAGCAATGTAAAAGTCTTTGGCCAGAATTACAGGATGTTTAATTTCTTCTGGCATTGCTGCTCTGCTTAGGCGACCACCAACTCTTAACACATCTTTGTCCAGAATGGGGTTGAGTTTATGAATGTGGCTTGTCTTTTTAACATTCATTCCTTTCTTGAGGTTTGAGATTTCATCTCCAAATCTCTTCCTTTGGCAGAAGCGGATTATCTCAATCTCTGCATTCTCCAGTTCACTGATTGTGAGACGGATTTCCTGAGTGTCAAGATTTCCTTGCAAAGAGAGAGCAACACTTGCCGTTTTCCTCTTCCTGATTCGTTGCAGAAGCAGTCCTTTAATTCTGAGCATCCATGCTACTGCCCTTTTCAACTGATTCCAGGATGAGAAGTAATGGATGAAATTGGTTGTTGGATCCACTACTTCAAGTGTTATTTGAGCGGCATTTACGGTTATGCTCTTGACTTCAGAGTCCTTTGGTGAAATGGCATCCAATCCATCAGGGTTCTGAGGCCACTCTTCTTGAGGACCAAGAAGAAACGGAGGTCCGTACACCCACATTTCCTTCTTTAGGAAAACTTTAACTTTCACACCTCTGGAAGCCATGTCTGCGGGATTGTCATTTGTGTTGACATACCTCCACTGATGTTCATCCGAGGCTTTGGCAATTTCAGTCACTCTGTTAGCCACGAATGTTCGGAATCGTGTGGTCCTGTTCTTTATGTACTTGAGTACAGAGGTGCTATCAGTCCAAAAGGTAGAGTCTGCTAGTTCCATCTGCAGCTCTTTCCTCAATATTGTGTCCATTCTGCCTGCCATGGTAGCAGCAGTCAACTCCATGCGAGGGATAGTGACTAGCTTCAAAGGAGCCACTCTGGCCTTTCCCATCACAAATGCACAATGTGTTTGGCCATGGTTGTCATGCAGTAACAAATAACTCACAGTTCCATAACCATCCTGACATGCATCAGCAAAATGGTGTAGCTGGGCAGATGTTACAGTTCCGAAGTTTGTAGGTTTGAAGCATCTATTGACTTTAAAGTCTTCCAAGTTATGGAGTTCCTGAATCCAGCTCATCCATTCCTGCACAAAAGAGTCTGGTATCACATCATCCCAACCAGTCTTTTTCCGACACAATTCCTGTAGGATCCTTTTTGCAGTCAGGACTACTGGTGCCAACATTCCAAGGGGATCATATACAGAGCAGACAGTCGACAAAATCCCTCGTCTTGTCAGTGGTCTGTTTTTGAGGATGATTTTGAACTTGAAGACGTCAGACTGAACACACCATTGTACACCTAACATCCTCTCCACGGGTAATTTATCATGGTCCAAATCCAGATCCTTCATTTCTTTTGCTCTTTCCGTTTCAGGTATAGCAGCCAATACATGTCGTCTATTGCTTATCCACTTGGTGAGTACAAAGCCTCCCTTGGAGCAAATGGCTCTTAACTCGTGATAAAGAGCTATTGCGTCCTGTTCTGAAGCTGCTGAAGCGAGGCAGTCATCCACATAAAAGTTGTTCAAGATGGTGTTGATAGTTTGTGGGCTGAACTGGCCAGTGTTGTCTTCAGCACATTTCCTCAGGGCAAAATTTGCACAACTTGGAGATGATGTTGCCCCAAATAAATGCACCGTCATTCTGTATTCCACCATGTTCTGACTGTAATCTCCATCAGGCCACCAGACGAACCGTAGCAGGTCCCGATCTTCCTTTGGTACTTGCACTTGGAGGAACATCGCTTCGATATCCGCAGCAATGACAACAGGTTCTTTACGGAATCTAGCTATGACTCCAATTAAGGTGCTGGTGAGGTCTGGCCCTTGTAAGAGCTGAGAGTTCAGTGAAACTCCCCGATATGTAGCTCCACAGTCGAAGACAACTCGAAGTTTTTTCTTTTGTGGATGCAAAACTCCATGGTGTGGTAGATACCATTTTCTGCCATCACTACGTTCCAAGATCCCTTCTGGTACTTTTTCTGCATAACCCTTGGATATCATGTCAGACATGAAGTTGGTGTACTCCAAGTGATAGCATGGATCTCTCTGGAAACGCCCTTTTAAGTTTAGTGTCCTCTGTTCAACGCAGTTCTTATTGTCAGGCAAGCAGATGTTCCTGTCCTTCAATGGTAAGCCAAAGCAGTAACGCCCATTTACCAGCTTTGCAGATGTTGAAACCAACTCCAAGAACTGCTGATCTTCTTTTGAAGGTTCTTGGTCATCTTTGACACACTCAGGAAAGTCAATCTTGTACTGCTGCTCCCACTGCTCATCAAGTGTAACAACTGATATCCTGTTAACACTGATGTCTGACTGCTCCTGAGCATAATCATCTTTTCCTCCCAGAGGTCCATTAACTGTCCAGCCGAGCAATGTTTTAACGGCATACGGTCCATCTCCCACACTACTGATGACTTGAAGTGGTTCAAGAGCCTTTGGTACATCAGAGCCAATCAGCAACTCAATCTCACAGTCCAGTTCAGGTAAGTGAATATTCTTCAAATGAGGCCACTGATTGATGTCATTTTGATGTGGGATGTTTCCTTTGTGCACAGGCATTGTCTTCTGAGTGTAGACAAATGGTAGATCACAGAAATCTGTGCCATGCAGTCCTGTAACTTCTAGGCCCGAAACAATGCTGGTTTCAACGACCTTCCTTTGACCCATTGTTCTCAGGAGAATATTTGACCTTCTTCCCTGAAGATTGAGCGTAGTCATTAGCCCCAATGTGCAAAACGAAGCAGTGCTTCCCGGGTCAAGAAATGCATATGTATGCACTATTGTGTTCCCCTTCTTGGCTTTTACTTTCACAGGCACTATTGAGAGTTTGCAGTTGTCTTCACCGGCCCCAGTAAGACCACTTGTCTGTACTGAGGCTATGGCTCCGATGTCGGCTTCTTCTTTTGTTGGAGATTGATGTTCGTCCATTTCGTTCCTTCTTTGGTGGATATGCAGCATCCGAGGATGCTTCAAATTGCATATGTTGCAGCTAAGTCGCTTTCTGCAGTCCTTACTCATGTGTCCCTTCTGCAGACAACCAAAGCAGGCTCCATTTTCTTTTAAGAAAGTGATTTTCTCATGATGTGCTTTCTTTTCCAATAGGAAACACACCTCCAAAGCATGTCCACCTCCACAGAACATACACCTTTTTACAGCCGGCCAACTCTCCATTTTCCTAGGTCCATTTCCACGCTTCTCATGTGCAACTGTCACAGTGGTAGCAAATGTACTTCCTTTCATTCTTGGATGCTGTGGTTTTGACATAAAACTCCTTCCATCCTTGCTTGGTGTTGGAGTGTCTCTGATGTCTCCAAACACTGGATCAGTTGCAATTCTCACTTGTTTTTCCAGGTAATTAACCAGATCCCTGAAGGTAGCTCTTTGTTTGTACCTTTCCTGAAAATCACATGCCACAGATCTCCATTTATCCCTCAGTCGATATGGCAGCTTCTTTATGATGATTAACAGATTAGCAGACATGTTGAGCTCCTGCATGTTGTTGACATCTTCCATGGCATTGCAACATCCTCTCAGAAACAGAGTGTATGCTTGTAATGTTTTTGTGTCATCTGGTTTTATTGACGACCATGAAAGAGCCTTCTCTATGTAGGCTGTAGCGATTTTATGCTTGTTGCCAAAGTGCTCCTGCAGTAAGGACTTTGCTTTCCTGAATCCTCTTTCTGCTGTCATATGAAGGCAACTCCTCACCATTTCTCTAGGTTGTGCTTCTGTATACTGTTCAAGATAATAAAGACAATCTGTGGGGTTTGGGTTCTTGCTTTCAATATTGTGTTCAAAGGATTTTATGAATGTTTGAAATTGAAGTGGGTCACCATCAAAACGACGAATCTCTTTCTTGGGCATTAAAGAGAGAGACTGTTGTTGGATCATTAATGCAGTGATGTCATTTTGCTTTTCCATTATATAAATCATATTGCTCTGTTCATCATTGTTTGGAGCAGACAATGTTGTTGGTACTGTAACATGTGCATCCATAGTCAATGTATTTGACTGTACTGTCACTGGCACTGTGGGGAGAACTTGGGTTTGAAACATGTCTCCATCAGCAGTGGCAATCATTTGTGTTCTATTTTCATGTTGTTTCTTCACCATATATGAGTTCATACCATCTGACGCTCTTGATCGGTGGCTACGCACGTCAGATCTACTTAAGGCTCTGAGAATTTTCATTTTTGCCATTGTAGCAGCAAGGTTTCCATCCAGTTCCAGTTGCTCTTTTTTCCTCCTTAACTGCTCTTCCTGCGCTTCTATGGCATGTTTATCTTTTAGCATTTGTTGTTGCACAATAAGAGCAGCCATTTCAGCCTCAGCCTTGATACATGCAGATGAGGTGGTGGACAATCTTGAGCATGAAGAATGTGATTTGTGACTCCTGTTTGTAATATTTGACACACTGTCACTTGGATTTATTTCATCCTGCATGTCAGCTATCGATTTATTCTGTTGGAAAAGAATGGCAGGTTGAACATCCGAGTGTGCTATATTTCCTTTTAATCCAACAGGTGCCTCCTCTTCAGTTGGAATGGGAAAGATGCCTGCTTGTGCAGTTAACACATCTGCAGTCACATTTCTTAATTGCTGACAGGGTCTTTCAATCTCAGAGAGCCATGTTTGAACATCATCAGTGAAGTCTGTGTTGTGTCTTATTATGCGTTCAAACCATTCATTTTGTGTTACCTTTTCCTCTTTGGGGAGTAAAACAATCACTGACTCATGTATTGCATTTGCATTATCATGCAGTTGTTGGAGTTCATCCAGTTTGAATTGCACTTTCTTTGCATTTTCATCACATTTCATGAGCTCTTTCATTTCAAGTGAGAGCCCTTTCATTTTTGTCACATTAGATTGACGTTGCCTTTGAAGAGTTTCCAGTTTGCAAGCCAGCGCTTTGGCTGTAAGCTTGACCGTTCTCTTCTCCGTATTTTCCATTTCATTTGCGTCACTCATGATGCGAACTTTAAATTTTCATAATTCACCAAAGCACAGAGCAACAGACACAATGCAATCCGCAATGACATTGAAATCGCATTGTGGCTGAATCAATCACAACAGCACAACACAGCACAGCGGCGGCCTCAGCCCACCACGCGTCAAATCAGTCCAAACAATTGCCGATCGCGACAACCAAACACACGCAACACAAGCCAAAACAAAGTCCCCAATGGACAAAACGGCAGCCTTCCAAACTGTGTTCAACTTCAAACGATACACAGAAGGACCAACAAACATACCGTTTTTGATGGCTGCGATGCACTGCTGTCACTCATGCGTTACACCGCTGCTGCTGTCAATTGTGTCTCTGATCCAAGGAGTCCGTGGAAAAGAGTCCAATGTTGCATAATTCGTTCAGTCCAAAACATCGAGATCCAAGCGGTAAGAGCAACGTTGAATCCCGTCCATGCCGTCGTGTTCTTGGATTGATTTCTGTTTACTAATTGTAGCGACTGCTCTCCAATAAAGGCCGCTAAGAGGCTTAATGGGCTCCAGGTAAGTTACGCGTCCAAACAATGTCCAACTCCGGTGATGGGTATAGTTTAAGAGTTTTAATGAATGAAAAGGCAGAATTCCAACGGATGAATGAGAACTTGTAGATGATGTTGAAAGTAAACCAATAAATATAACGTTGAATTGACATAAATTGACGGTAAACAGAAAATAAAACAGGTGCGCCACTAACCCCCTTTGTATCCTTCCCCCTTGCCACAAGTGCCCCCGGTATTTAACCACACCCACATCCCCCTGTGTCAATCAGAACGGAAGTGTTTGTAACTATTCAAAATAAACAATTATGGCCCCTACAGTGATAAACAGGATCCTCCGACCTAACTGACTGTTTCCTGACTGTTTCCTGCCTGACTCTGTTTCACGATCCGGTCTTTATCTTTCCCCACCGGGAAAACAGTCTGAACGCTGGCTGAGGTTGGATGTGTGTGTTCCTTGTGACAGCAGGTATCTGTATAATAAACACCCAGGATCATGTGACCAGTCAGCAGGACCGGATCAGAGGGGCGTGACTGGATCAGACAGGGAGGGGGGTGTGTTTGGATCAGCGGGGGGGGGGGGGGCGTGTCTGGATCAGACAGGGAGGGGTGTGTGTTTGGATCAGCGGGGGGGGGGGGGGGGGGGGGGTTGAATGGATCAGAGGGGCGGGGGGGGCGTGTCTGGATCAGAGAGGGAGGGGCGTGATCGGATCAGAGAGGGAGGGGGGCGTGTCTGGATCAGAGAGAGGGGGGCGTGTGTGTAGATCAGAGAGGAAGGGGGGCGTGACTGGATCAGAGAGGGAGGGGGGCGTGTCTGGATCAGAGAGGGAGGGGCGTGATCGGATCAAAGAGGGAGGGGGGCGTGTCTGGATCAGAGAGAGGGGGGCGTGTGTGTAGATCAGAGAGGGAGGGGGGCGTGACTGGATCAGAGAGGGAGGGGGGCGTGTCTGGATCAGAAAGGGAGGGGCGTGACCGGATCAGAGAGGGAGGGGGGCGTGTCTGGATCAGAGAGGGAGGGGCGTGACCGGATCAGAGAGGGAGAGGGGGGGGGGGGGCGTGACCGGCCGGTCCCCCGGTTTTGGAGAAGCGCGAGCGGGTTTTTAAATGCGTAGCGGTCCGTCGATCACGAGATGCGACTACAGATCATCACGTTGGTGATTATTCAACGTTTGTGTTTGTTTGTCAAACCTGCAGTCGCGACGTGCTCACGTGTTTATCAAGCTTGTTTTGTCACGTTGAACACGTGGCGGTGAAGCGGTGCTGTCATTCTGTTATTTATAGTCTTGAAGTGCAATCGGGCATTTTGCTTTGCTTTGGCAACGATACGTACGATTCGTGTTTCTGACATCGAGCAGGGTTGTTTTTTTCACTAGGAAAGGTCGCTAGAGGGAGCCAGTCAGTTGGATTCCCCCCCCCCCCCCCCCCCCCCCTCACCTGTCTGAGCACTCAGTCTGACCCTTCCTCACCTGCATAAACAACGTCCATACTTGACTAATGTATTCAATAAGCACCTACCCAGACACATCAGCACCACCTCTTTAATGGGAAATCTATGTCGGTATGCAGAGAGAGCCCCATGCACTTTGCTCTGACATCGATATGGAAGCCAGGAACGATTCGCAGAAAAGAACAAATAAAACAAGAAGGAAATGTGTTTAATAAACGACTTGTGTCACTGTCTAAACATCCCCTGCTTCCTCCTTTTCTAAACCAGGACTACTGTCATGCTGTTCTATCTCATGACTGCTGGTCAGAATTGCACCATATAGGACCGAGTTAAAGGTAAAGAATTTACCATCATGAAACTCAAGCCGGTGTTAGTGAACTACGGGGTCAATCCAGTCTAGAAATAGGCCGTGGTTTATTATTGTAAACTGCTCAGGTAAGTTCATTGTCTTTGTATAGTCTATGTGTCTTCATGGTATGGAAATAAAGCAAGTGAAATATGTTCATAAGGATTTGGCAAATCAAGGGGAATCAAATCGAGTATAATACCGAGTTAGTTAAGTAAATGACGTTTAACTGATGGTAGCTTTGCTATTCATTTGTCGTTTTTTTTCTCTCTCGTATCTTAGAGCAGACTTTTTCCCTGCAGACCACAAATCCTGTTTGGAAATGGTGCAGCTGCGGTAACAGGAGCAGAAAGTATTTATTGATATTTAAACTTCGTTATACCAACTGCAAACTGAAATGCCACACCTGCCGAATGGAAGTGCCTGATCCACAGAAGAGCTCGGTCTGTTTGTTTGTAGGTTTGTGTGTGTAGCCTATGTGTGTATGTTGAGTGTGTGTGCGCAGCGCATCACAACATTGCGTTGGAATTCTGGGTGCAGAATGGAAATGGATAAACATATTATTTAAAAATATATATAAATAGCAAGCCTAAAGTAGATTACATTCATTGGCGATTCATCATGTCTTTTTATTTTGTAGAAGATTATTTTATCCTTTCGTTGTACACTTTTCCTTTGCCTTCTAGTACAACGCATATAGTGCCTTTTTACCAACCATAACTAAAAGTCTGCATAAACAGCAAGGACGATTATGGAGCCATTCACTGCAAAAAATTCAGTGACCTCAGTTAAATACCGCAGTAGTTGATTTGCGGGTGCCGACTGTTTATAAAGCTCAGTATTTTTCACGGTTCTGATGTTCCTCTTGCCCAAATGAATGTGTTCTTATTGCTGGCTATTCTGTTCTCCGGGGGATTATACCAAGCTGTAATGAAAGGTTTAAGAAGACAGACGAGCAGAAGTGGAGGTTTAAAACAACATTAAACAAATGAAAGGCCAAGAGGCAGAAGTGCCCTATGACCTATCTGGAGTGTGTGTGTGTGTGTGTGTGTGTGTGTGTGTGTGTGGGTGTGTGGGTGTGTGGGTGTGTGTGTGTGTGTGGTTGGGTTCCTGCAGCCATAACCAATCGCAACTTCACTTGTAAATTTGCTTGGTACAATAAACACTGCTCTGCAATATTACATCTGCCCATTAATCTCCCTTAACATAAAGAGGCTGATAACTAGAGGATTTTCTTTTTTTTTACACCCAGACTGCAGTTATTGCAGAGCTGTGAGGTTGGGCTCACAATCAGAGATACCTGGAAAAAGAGCAGGCACTGTGGGTAGGTTTTAAGGGCGTCTTACACGGTGCCAAACCTATGGAAATGATTTAATACTGTTAAATCCATGTAGCAGTTAAACAAATCTTTACCCCCCTCAAGGCAAAATCCCCTTTTGTTCATATTTTTATATGCTGTAAAATTAGGGTGTTTAATATTCAGTAATGGCTTGGTCAGGCACACGCCAAAGCCTTTAAGACAGAGTCTAGGGCACGGTACCTTGTGCAGGGGGGTGGGGGGGGGGGGGGGGTGTGCAAGGTTTGTTGATACAGCTGAACCCTCCAAGTTCCACACATCACCCCAATACCGGGCCCTCCAAGGAAGCCTGGAGGGGCCGCCAAGCCCAGGCCTAACCCAAACACGCTAAACCAGATCAGATCTCGGACTAGGCACGCGCAAAAGCACGCGCGCGTACAACAACATGGTCAAACACGGATGCATAAGCTAACGAGGGATGCGCCGCACACACAAGCAGCTAGCTTTCTACTGCACGCGTACGTCAGGTAGGCCTTGAAATGTGTGAACTTTAACCCCTAGCCCTGAGGGAAGCTCTCCAAAGCCTCTGACATCATCACTCAAGCTCTCCTTCCTTATAGCCTACAGACAGCTTTGACTTTAAGCCAAACAATCCAATACCAGGACTCAAGGAGCCTTTTATTCCCATTCTGATTTAGGGAAAAAATGCCATGATGGTAGCAGTTGTAGTTGGGTTTGGGGTCGTGTTTCGTTTCAAAATGGGACAGTTTTGGAATGTCTTGAATCGGTTCTGAGATTCCGTTTCAGATATATTGGCATGTGCCTTTTCTTTGCCCCCAGCCCCCCTTGCTCCCTGTCCTCCAGTGTCTTCCTCATTCCTCCCCCTGTCTCAGTCCTTTTTCCTTGTCCTCTCTCCACACTCTCTCCGTCATTCTCTTTGTCCTCCTCCCTGTCCTCCCCCTTGTCCTCTCCCTGTTCTACTCTCTGTCCTCCTCCCTGTCCTCCCTGTCCTCCCTCCTGTCCTCCCCCCTGTCCTCCCCCCTGTCCTCCCTCCTGTCCTCCCCACTGTCCTCCCTGTCCGCCCCCCTGTCCTCCCTGTCCATCTATCTGTCCTCCCTGTCCATCTATCTGTCCTCCCTGTCCATCTATCTGTCCTCCCTGTCCGTCTCTCTGTCCTCCCTCCTGTCCTTCCCCTTGTCCTTCTCTCCTTGTTTGTTGTTCTTGGCAGCATGGCCTGCCTGGATGTGACACTTCATCACAGGGACACTGGTGGTGTTGACTCTGGAGCAGCTCACTGGAGGATCTGTTGAGTTTCTCCTAAATCTCTGCTGCTCCTTGGCTTGACAGCATACCTATTGGCACCCAGTACTAGAATATGAACTCAGTCTTATTCTGATAGCAGCATCGCTGCTTCCACCACTCGCATCATGTTCAGAGGGGCACCAAAGTGGTGAGGGGGGCACCATAAATAATCCAAAAGAAATATAATGAAAACAAAATTGAAACAAAAACGAAATTGTATATAGTCAATAAAATAAATGCAGAGGCACTGTCTGATAGAATCCAAACCTGGGGATCACCCACCATGAAAAACACTGTCCAGAACTGTTCAAGTCATGAAAATGAGAGGAGATTGCATGATTACTCTGAATTGTGCTTTAGCTCATTACATGAGGGCATAAACAGCTGTAGTACGTAGAACGTATGTCTTCTAAACATCATAAAAATCTATGACCCAAGTAATCAAGCGATCAGGTAAGAGGACCAGCAGGAAACAACCGTGATCCTTAGGAACTGAAGCTACATTAATCTAAAGACAGGTAAGTGTCAGCATAGAATTCAGCGTCCATCATAACACATCATTTCAATTGGCTAAATGGATCACTGCTTAAGTACAGTTAAGTTCTCTTCAAAATCAGAGGCTTCTGTCTTTTGAGCTTCCGACTCTCCTTTGAATCCATGGCCGGATCGCAGGCAGTTCAATTTTTATAACAGACACTAGTGTGTCATGAATGAAGGCAGTGAAAAGCTAAGAATACCTCAGAGTTGGTAGGGCTGGATAGAAGTTTCTAGAATAACAGCTCTCTTCCTAGGTTCTGCTAGATTTATCTGGTGAATATTAGGGTGACGAGTTTCGACCTCACCATTCCTTGACTAGACTAGATTAGCAGGGCTGGATTGAAACCAACGTAACTGTGATGTTCGCGCTTTCGTCTAGAGATTATAAAAAGGAGAATGCCTTTGCGCAAAGCTTTAAATGTAACGTGAGCTTAAATACATTTGAGGGTACATTTCTGTCAGCGTATTTGAGCGAGGAAGATAATTGAAAGACAACAGACTAGAGCAGGAGTAGGCAACCCTGGTCCTCAGAGTCCTGAAGGTTTTGGATGTTTTCCCGGCTCCAGCACACCTGACTGAAATGAATGGGTCATTATGAGTCTTCCTTAGGGCTTGATAACGACCCATTCACTAGAATTCAGGTGTACTGGAGCAGGGAAACATATGAAACCTTGAGGACTAGAGAGTTCTGTCAAGAAATGCCAGTGCTGATCTACTTCAACGTCCCCATTCACGATCGAGAATAGCCTGTTTTCCTTCAGACACAACACTTGATATTCAGGCCAAATTGTTAAATATTTGTTTAATCAGAACAGATTATTTTCTTCAAGTGCCTTTTGGTAAACACCTTTTGGTCACTTTATCATGCAGGCCTGATTGGTGGAGTGCTGCAGAGACGGTTGTCCTTCTGGAAGGTTCTCTTTTCACAGAGCAACGCTGAAGCTCTGTCAGACTGACAATAGAGTTGTTGGTTATTATCCCGACCAAGGTTCTTATCCCTCAGTCGCTGAGTTTGTCCAGGCAGCCAACTCTAGGAAGAGGCCTGGTGATACCAAACATCCTCCTTTGGTGGATGATGCCAGCACCACTGTGCTCACTGGGGTTCAATGCTACAGAAATGTTTCTGTATTATTTTCCAGATCTTTGCCTCGATACAATCTTAGGTATTCCTCAACAAAAGGTCTAGAGACAAATCATTCATGGCTTGGTTTGTGCTTTGAGACCATGTACCATTTGATTTTGCACTTTAAATAATAAATTGATTGATTGATTGATTTGTCAATGGTGGGACTTTATATAGGCAGGTGTGTGCCCTTCTAAATCATGTCTAACCTACGGAATTTACCACAAAAAGCTGTAGAAACATTCGTGGAAACAGAATACACCTGAGCAAATTCTGAGTGGCTGCGAATACTTATGTAAAGGTGATTCATTCAGAAAAAATATCTAGATTGGCAAAAATGTGGAAAAAAGAGCATTTAATCAGTCTTGTAATACAGCCTAACTTGTAAGAAGTGATAGTTACAGCATGTACTGTGAGACTCAGGTGTCCACAACTCAGCCTGACAGTGTCTATGTGCTATATGCCCCCCCCCCCCCCAGCCCTCTCCCCAGCCTGCATTGTCACACGTCACTTAACAGGCTCCGCGAGCCGTCTCCTATTAGCCACGCTCACACTGTGCTGTTTGAACAGCTGCTAACTAGCACTGGCATTCTCATGAGGACACTCAACACCCGCTATATATGGGTTCTCCCTCTCTTTAGCTCTCTTCCGAATCTCGGGGTGCGAGAGTGCACGCCATACGGTCGTATACGTGGGGCCACCCCAGAATCGAGTCCTGCGCTATACCTCTTCTGCTTCTTAGCTAATCTGTTAGGCTTGGCCTAGCCAACCCTCACTGACATGTATATAGAGCAAACAAGCGATAATGTTTGGATAGTGAATCCCTTAATTGCCCGTTATAGGTCCAAATACCATTAGTCACACTTCCACATTTTTGGAAGAGAATAAAAATTCCCGTCCCCCGAATCATATGAGCTCACTGCCCTGCTATGAGCCTGCTCAGACAGAAGGTGATGGGAGGTGTGTGGGTGGGAATGTCTGTCTGAGTTTATACACTGTCTGTTTATGTTTATGCACTGTCTGTTTATGTTTATGCACTGTCTGTTTATGTTTATGCACTGTCTGTTTATGTTTATGCACTGTCTGTTTATGTTTATGCACTGTCTGTCTGTGTTTGTGTTTATACACTGTCTGTCTGTGTTTATGCACTGTCTGTTTGTGTTTGTGTTTATACACTGTCTGTCTGTGTTTATGCACTGTCTGTTTGTGTTTGTGTTTATACACTGTCTGTCTGTGTTTGTGTTTATACACTGTCTGTCTGTGTTTGTGTTTATACACTGTCTGTCTGTGTTTATGCACTGTCTGTTTGTGTTTGTGTTTATACACTGTCTGTCTGTGTTTGTGTTTATACACTGTCTGTCTGTGTTTATGCACTGTCTGTTTGTGTTTGTGTTTATACACTGTCTGTGTTTATGCACTGTCTGTCTGTGTTTGTGTTTATGCACTGTCTGTCTGTGTTTATACACTGTCTGTCTGTGTTTATACATTGTCTGTCTGTCTGTGTTTGTGTTTATGCACTGTCTGTCTGTGTTTATACACTGTCTGTCTGTGTTTATACACTGTCTGTCTGTGTTTATACACTGTCTGTCTGTGTTTATACACTGTCTGTGTTTGTGTTTATACACTGTCTGTCTTCTTGTGTTTATGTGTTTGTGCGTGAGAGAAAAAGAGGAAAAGTAAGACAGAAAGAGGAGATGGACTGAAAACGACAGAGAAGAGAGAGACCAAGAAGAGAAGATGGATTCAAAATAAATGGAGGGAGAGAGAAGACAGACAAACAGACAGACAGAGAGGTGTAAAGTTACCCCATTCTCCTTCCAGGAGGATGGCCAATCAGAAGAGAAAGCTCATTATTAGTTTCTGGCTGCTTGGCAGGAAGGCTTAGCCATAGAACTTTCCGGCAGCAGCCCACACATCCTGTCTTCTATAGCCCAGGATCACTCAGCAGTTTCTGTCTACAACAAAACATGACCTTTAAAGATTCAGGTCAAACTTCTAGGGAAGTACATTAAAATATGATTTTGTAAAATGTGAAATTTTGAAGGCATGATTCATAAACATACATTTACATTACAAATTTTCATTTAGCAAACGCTCTTATCCAGAGTAACTTCCAGCAAGTACAGGGACGTTCCCCCCTGAGGCAAGTAGGGTGAAGTGCCTTGCCCAAGGACACAACGTCACATAGCCACAGCCGGGAATCAAACTCACAACCTTCCGATCGCTAGCCCAACGCCTTAACCACTGAGCCACCTGACTCCCCTACTTAGATTAGCTTTCAGGATGCTACAGTGACTCTGCTATTTTGCCTTCACATTAAAGGAGACTGAAAACTCATCAGATATTCACCACATCACTGAGATGAGGTAACAAGCAAGGACAAGGACGTTGACCGAGGTGCCATCGGTGCCCACGGCCAGTGACCAGGAGGGGGTGCCCCCCCCCACCGTGCACAGAGTGGACAAGCTCTCCCAGCTGAACGTGCCAGACTTGTGGATCGCAGACTCACTGTCTGACAGGAAGCAGTGCGTTAAGCTGGGAACACAAGTCTCTGACTTCCTGTCCATCAGCACCGGATCTCCTCAAGGCTGCGTCCATTCCCCCCTCCGCTCTTTCTCCCTGTACACCAACAGCTGCACCTCCAGCCATCCGTCAGTCAAACTGAGGAAGTCTGAAGTCTGCTTTTGAATGTGCGCACCTTCCAGTCAAAGTAAGATTCCTGGCCTGCGCATACTTTCATGGCGAATACAATTCTTTCTTATTCTGATTCGGCATCGTTTTTAGCAGCAGGTGGTCCACCCCCGCCCCCCCCCCCCCCCCCCGCCCCCACCACCAGCACCCCCCACCCTCATTCCCCCCGCTCCTGCAGTCATCCACAGCAGTCCTCGGTCAGGTGAGCAGTCACTCTGACCGATAGCAGCTCTGACGCGCTTCGTCTAGCGAGGAGCGGTAAGACACGCAACGGAGAAACGGCGACGAGGATCCGCTGAGCTGCCCGGCACGCACGCAATCACACACACGCGCAGACGCTCACCGTGCAGGGGAACACGCACACACGCCAAAGCAATAAGAATGGCTAGCCGGAGAGCAATAAGAGCAGAAGGTTAGCTCCTCCCTGTGGCCTAGCCGCAGCTAAGCCCTTCAGCTACAACAACAAATAACACCGGCATCGCGCGCTCTACGTTGCTCCTGCCTCAACGCATTTAGCAGCTCTGTCTACTTTGGAACGAGAGCTATACTGTCCGCCTCTAGAAAAACAAGGGCTTTCTGTGGGTTTTCAATCCGCGTGTGATACGGTGAAAGGCTAGCTAGGGGATCGGGTTGCCCCCCGGCTTCCTGGAGTGGAAGTGCGTTTCTGAGAGCGGGCCAGGTAGAGGTTTAGGAGGGAGATTGATGAGCCTGGGGGGGGACGCTCCAGCTGGACCCCCAAACCAACGCCAGACGCGCTGAGAAGGGAAGGCGTCGAGGGACGCAGCAGAGGCTCTGAGGTCTTATTCTGAGTCTGAGGGTGAGGAGGAGATGAGAAGAGGGGAGAGTGAGGGGGGGGGGAGGAGAGTGAAGGGGAGAGGAAAGAGGAGAGAAGGGGAGAGGCGAGAAGAGGTGATGAAAGAGGAGGAGGTTGTTCTCTTTAACAGTGCTCCATTCTCTCCGGAAAACAATGTTTCTGTATGTCAAAAAAACGGCTTAAGAAACGTAGCCTTCCATTGAAAACATATCATTGGTTCAGATGACCCAAGCAGCTGATTTAACCCTTGAGCAAGTTCAAAATGTGCAATTAGCAGATGTTCTTATCCAGAGCAACTTACAGCAAGTACATGGACTTTCCCCCTGAGGCAAGTAGGGTGAAGTACCTGGCACAGAGAAACAAGGTCATATTGCCCCAGCCAGGGTTCGAACCGGGGACCTTTTGCTCGCTAGCCTGACGCCCTAACCGACTGCGCCACATGACCCCCATGCGCTCGCTGAAAGTGTGGACCTGGCATTAGGCAGACAGGCGTCCCTGCGTACTAGAACCACGTTCTAGCCCTCCAGTAGGTGACCGCATCGCTCTCCTGCCCAGTGGAAGTGCGGTCATCTAAACCGCAGGACCACATCCTGTTTTTGCACACATACCGACGTCAGGTTACTCAATAACGACCTTATAATGCTGTCTTGCGTCCCCGAAGTAGGTATGATGGTATTTTTACGACTTATGGTTTTCCATCTAGGGTGTCTAAATATGCTCACTTCAACATGTACGATCCTCGAAGGAAGAAATCGATCATTGTTAAATTAGCCGTAGCGAGTCTTTTTGGAGCTATTATCTGTGTTTGGATGGATTTGTTCTAGGTTATTTGAAGCATGTTAATGCAGTCATACGCCAGTCATTCATCGTATTTTCCTTTCTTCCTATTTATGTGGTCTGCAGGTATTATCTGAAGGTGATGTCAGGATAATTCATTATCTACCGCTTATTAGCAGTGTCGCTTATTCCTGTTAGGGGTCACAGGTGACTGGAGCCTATCCCGGTTACTTTCAGGCCCTAGGCAGGGTACACCTTGGACTGGGGCCAGCTAGCCGCAGGGCTATCACACAGACGGTTACAGACAACCATTATCTCACATTCATTCACCAGGAGCGATTTCCAGAGTGTCCAATGAACCTACCACATGCATGTCTTTGGACGGTGGAAGGAAACCGGAGTGTCCGGAGAGAACCTACAGTAACACAGGGAGGACATGCAGACTCCACCTAGAGAGAACCCACTGTAACACAGGGAGGACATGCAGACTCCACCCAGAGAGAACCCACAGTAACACAGGGAGGACATGCAGACTCCACCCAGAGAGAACCCACAGTAACACAGGGAGGACATGCAGACTCCACCCAGAGAGAACCCACTGTAACACAGGGAGGACATGCAGACTCCACCCAGAGAGAACCCACAGTAACACAGGGAGGACATGCAGACTCCACCCAGAGAGAACCCACAGCAACACAGGGAGGACATGCAGACTCCACCCAGAGAGAACCCACAGTAACACAGGGAGGACATGCAGACTCCACCCAGAGAGAACCCACAGTAACACAGGGAGGACATGCAGACTCCACCCAGAGAGAACCCACAGCAACACAGGGAGGACATGCAGACTCCACCCAGAGAGAACCCACAGTAACACAGGGAGGACATGCAGACTCCACCCAGAGAGATCATGGTCGGGCCTGAGATTCGAACTCATAATCTCCTTGTTGAAAGCCGAGAGCTCTAACCGTACTGCCACCGTGCACTCCCAATGTCAGAATCATTGTCCGTCTGAACCTACTCCAGCCTTATTATGGGATACTCTTCCACCTGTTTTGGGTAATTCAGGTTATGGCCTTGAAATTCTGACCGTATTCATGTGTGATGAAAAACATCCGGCACTTTACCCTTAGTGAATGAGCAAAGCTCAGTTCAGGCAGGGCACTGGGGCATTGTGCTTGCTTCTACTCAAAAACGACACCTGTGTTATGTTGCTTCAAGCCCATTGGCCCATATCTGATAAGACAGCGTTATAGATAAGTATTCATTTAGCAGACGCTTTTATCCAAAGCAACTTGCAGTACAGGGACAATCCTTCTGAGGCAAGCTGGGTGAAGGACACAACATCTCGTAGCCACAGCCGGGAATCGAACTCCCAACCTTCCCATCATGTAGCCAACACCTTAACCCGCTGAGCCACTGTTTCCGCTGTTGCGTTCTTATGATTCTGCTGTCCTCCTCCCCCCAGGGTTGTCTGGACGTACTCTCCATCATGAGGGATTATTTCTCTACACACTCCCTGTCTCATATTTAACGTTGCTCGCTAATGCTCGAGATAGGGAGTGCTTCCCTCCAAGCACATCAGCTCAAATACAAGGTCCAACCCATTTTTATGTGTTCAAATCTCTTGTGAGAGTGTCTTGACACTTGGATCACTATTTACCTTTGGATGACGCGTTGCACTGAAGACATGCGGTGATAGATTTTCTGTTGACAGAAACAGGTGATAGATTTTCCACGCGTGGCAGAAGGTCTTTTCTACTCAGCTGTATTTCTGCAGTTTAAGTGTTTGGTTGTTTGAACTGGCAAGAAGCTTTACTGTCTAGGTGTGTGTGTAGGACTATCAGTGCCACATGTTGCAGAGGCCCATTTTAACCTCTTATAAACCGGTTTGAATGAAGTGGTTTTAGCGTGTACATTACAAATTTTCATTTAGCAAACGCTCTTATCTAGAGTGACTTCCAGCAAGTACAGGGACGTTCCCCCCTGAGGCAAGTAGGGTGAAGTGCCTTGCCCAAGGACACAGCGTGATATAGCCACAGCCGGGGCTCGATCTCACAACCTTACGATCATGAGGCCAACGCCTTAACCTGTTGAGCCAGTAAAATCCCCCAAACTGGTTTTCCCTATTCCCTTTTGACGGCTGTGTTCTACAGAGTAGAAAGGTGAAGATTCTAAGTGTGAGCCAGTTATGGAAAATAGTAGCCTGTCATAGAACAGGCCTCTTGGTTCTTGGGGTAATCTGATCATCCAGAATCTACAGATATGCTGTTATTTGAGCTTGAGCAGAACCCTACAAAACTGCTCCAAGTGCCCAGTGATTGAGCCTTGTGGTTCTTTGTCCAGACACGTCAACGTCGCTGCAACATCAACTTCACTTCGTGGTCTTTATGGCTGTTGCAGGTCAACGCAATACACCATAACCAAAAGCAGCTTCGTTTCGTAGAGTGAGTGTCGTTTGAAATACAACAGCAATAAACTCTCTAAGAAAAATATTATTCCCGAGAACCAGAAAATAATGTGTTTGATCCGCATGTCAATACTATTCACTGTAGTGAAATATAGTCGAAGACAAACTGGCAAAGTTACAACTTAAAGCGACCGGAGTGCGAAGAGAATGTCATATGGAAGCGATTGCTGTTATGAGCTAAGGAGGTCTCCAATTATTGCTAAAGCGCTTAATATGTTTCAAAATGGCCGATACTCGTTGCGCCTCTCCGGCGAAAAAAACTGTCACAGCAGCAGCTTTTGGATGTAAATCAAGCGCCTCACCTCTGGAAAGGAAGAAAAATATTGGGGAGTTCCATTGCAACATAATATCGAAGATTTATGACATTTTGTCAGGCAAAGATATGGTTCTGAGTTGTAAATGTCCCTCCCCTCCGTGTTTATTTTTGTTTTAACCTGCTCTGCCTCTACAAATACGTTGTGGTGATTTGTAACCTTTAAAAGCTCTTCTGGCCTTCCTCCAGCCACCAGAATCAAAATGGCAGCTGTTGTGAAAAGGTTCTAGAGCCCAAAACTTAACCGTTGGACCAAAAGAGCATCCTTTTTACAAGAGGCGCCATTTCCAGCCTCAACCAAGGGTACGCTAGTCCAGAAAACCTGAATGGCAGATTCACTTGACAAGTGACACAAAGAATAGCCTAAAACTCTCGAGATTGGATTGGTTATGAAATAACCTATATGTGCTGACTCTCGTCAGTAAGTATTTGGCCCTAGTGGTGCCCGGAGTTACTACATCTGTATTTATGTTATATGTCAGTAGTGGACCAAGCAGTAGGCCTGCAAGCACCCTGTAAAAGTGCTCCTCCACAGACAGTCAGTTGTGGAGCCTTGAAGTGGAACCAACAGTGAGTTTTTGTTGCTGTTTGACATTTAAGTTGTTAATTATGGTATAATGTTGGAAGTTATGTTTGACATGCTTGAATTATGTCACTAATTATGTCACACACAAACACTATGCTAACCGGGAAGCTAATTGTTGGCAATACCTCAGCTAGGTTGTTGACTCATTTGGTTCATTGTTAAGCCTTCGTGCTAATGTTTGTTTGCTGTTTGCTGCATTTACGTTGCTAATACTTACCTGGGCACACAGTCACTGTAAAACAAAGATGTTAACTTCAGTTATATTATACTTACCTGATTTACAATCTGTAGAAGAAGAAAATTGTGGACAATCTGTTTTATTTCGATTGAGTCATGATATGTATTTGTGTTTTGTTGTGTTTCAGTTTTACAAAAAAGAAAGAAAAGAAATGAGAAGAGAAATCAAATGTACCAACAAACTTCAGTAAACGCAATCACACTGGAGTCAAGCCTACTGGGTCTTTCTTCTTTTGTTCGCTATCTGTCAGCATAATGCGGCCTATGTGTTATCAGGACAGAATAGTAAAATGTTGACCACTCAGCGAGGGAAGACAGTTGAATAACTGTGAACAGCATGCAAAAACGTCTCAAGATGAGCAACAACGGCCATGAAGAGCATCCATCCCAGATGGAGACAAGATCTCGTGCCTCAACTTCACACAAATCCTCCAGATCATCAGCCCAGTCATCGGTCAGCGCAGCTGCAACAAGGGCCAAGGCTAAGGCTGAAGCGGCAAAAATTAAAGTATCCTTTGCTGAAAAAGAGGCAGCTATGATGAAGGAGAAGGCGGCAATAGAGGCAAGTCTTCATGTGTTAAAGCAAGAGAAAGAAGCTACTGCGGCATCAACAGAGGCAGCTATATACGAGGCGGCCGCAGCAGAGTTCGAACAAAGCAAAAGTCACGCTCTCAGTGAGTTACGGGATTTAACTCTTGATGATCCAGTGAAACGCACCAAAAGCTATGTAGCAACACAGCCATTCAACACACATGCTCCACAGGAGCTACAGATACCTAGTCTACTGCCACCCACTGTTCACCCTAGACGAGTGAATACCCAACCTTCAATCAATAAGGCACAAGATTCACTGTATGAGTCTTTTACTGAAGAAATTGGACACACAGCTGCACCTACTGAACGCCATGTTCCTCGCTCTTCTCCAGAGCCATTTGTGCCAAAGCAGAAATACCCGCCTCCAACATCGCAAACACATGTCTTAGCCCAGTATCTCATGAGGAAAGAGATGGTGAGCTCTGGACTTCTTGCCTTTGATGATTGCCCAGAGAATTACTGGGCATGGAAAGCCTCTTTCCTAGCAGCTATGAAGGAGCTAAACCTATCTGAGCAGGAAGAACTCAACCTACTGGTCAAGTGGTTAGGGCCCAAGTCATCACTTCAAGCCATGCGGATTAGAGCTGTGCATGTACATAATCCCAGACAAGGTGTGTGCATGGTATGGGAGCGCTTGGAGGAAACTTACGGAAGTCCAGAGGTGATTGAAAATGCTCTGCTGAAGAAACTAGATGCCTTCCCAGCTATCTCTAACAAAGACACACACAAGCTCAGAGAGTTAGGCGACTTGTTAAAAGAGCTACAAGCTGCAAAGGCTGAGGGATTCTTGCCTGGACTTATGTACCTCGACACAGCTAGAGGGGTGAATCCAATTGTTGAAAAGCTACCCTTCTCACTACGGGAACGCTGGATCACACAGGGTTCCAAATTTAAGGAGCGTTATCACGTACCTTTCCCACCATTCAGTTACTTTGTTGATTTCGTATGCTCCCAAGCTAAGACCCGAAATGACCCCAGTTTTGCATTCAACTTTTCCTCCATCCCCAGTCAATCCAGAGGTGGAAGGGAACAAAAACACATGCCAAAATCATTCGTCACAGTTAGGAAAACTGATGTTACAGCCACAGTTGTTGCATCGCAGGATAGCACAGCTGTGAAGAAAAATGAACCGGACAAAGAATGTCCTATACATAACAAACCTCACCCGCTGTCAAAATGTCGTGGATTCCGAGGGAGACACCTTGATGAGAGAAAAACATTCTTGAAAGAAAATTCAATTTGCTTTCGATGTTGTGCCAGCACCAAACACCTGGCTAAAGATTGCAAAACCAGGATACAATGCCGGGAGTGCGAAAGCGACAAACATACCTCTGCCATGCATCCTGGTCCAGCTCCGTGGTCATCTCCGTGGCAAGCTAGACACTCAACTGGGAGCGAGCAAAGCGGGGAGCAAAGTAGGGAGAATGAAAATTCTGCATGGCCTGTTGTCACTTCTAAGTGTACGGAGATATGTAGCGACGCACCACGACCTAAGTCCTGTTCAAAAATCTGCTTGGTTAAGGTGTACCATGCCGACAATCCAAGTAAGTCTCAAAGAGTGTACGCAATACTCGATGACCAAAGTAACCGGTCTTTAGTGAAATCGGAATTCTTCAATCTGTTGGGCATTAACGGCACCGCATCCCCATACACGCTAAAGACATGCTCTGGCAGAATCGAGACTGCGGGGAGGAAAGCAAGCAACATCATCGTGGAATCTCTTGATCAGAAAACCAAGGTTACACTTCCCACCCTGTTAGAGTGTAATCACTTGCCTGACGACCGATCAGAAATTCCAGCACCTGAGTGCACCCGATATTTCCCTCACCTCAGACCAGTGGCTGATAAGATCCCAGCGCTTGACCACAGTGCACCCATTCTTCTGCTGCTGGGCAGGGATATTCTGAGCTTGCACAAGGTACGTGAGCAGCGCAACGGGCCACACAATTCGCCTTACGCGCAGCGTCTTGACCTCGGCTGGGTCATAGTGGGGGAGATGTGTTTGGGTGGTGCTCACAAGACTGAAGATGTCAATGCCTACAAGACACAGGTCCTTCAAAACGGACGCTCTTCCTTTCTTAAGCCATGCATTAACAGCATCCACATAAAGGAGAAGCCCGAGGGACTGACTCAGTGCGAGCCTCAGTCGCCCTCACAGGCCTTTCAAAAGACAAATAGGGCTGGTCTCGGAGACGGAGTGTTTCAGAAAACACCTGAAGATAACAAACCAGCCATGTCAGTGGATGACAGCGACTTTCTGAGAATAATGGAAAAGGAGGTGTATATGGACAATGAAAACCACTGGGTTGCACCCTTACCTTTTCGTTCTCCTCGTAAGCCCCTTCCCAATAACAGAGAGCAGGCCTCTCAAAGGCTCCATTCTCTCCAGCGCTCATTCAGAAAGAAACCTGAAATGAAACGGCACTTCTTTGAATTTATGCAGAAGGTGATCAGCAATCACCAGGCAGAGCCAGCTCCTCAACTACAGCCAGAGCAGGAATGCTGGTATTTACCAACCTTTGGCGTTTACCACCCCCAGAAGCAAGGGAAAATAAGGGTTGTTTTTGACTCTAGCGCTGAGTACAACGGAACGTCATTGAATGATGTGCTTCTTAGTGGACCCAACCTCAACAATACACTAATTGGTGTTCTACTAAGGTTCAGAAGAGAACAAATTGCTGTCACCGCCGATATAGAGCAAATGTTCTATGGGTTCAAGGTCAGAGAGGACCATCGCCATTTCCTCCGATTTCTGTGGCACAAAGATAATGATCCGCACAAGGAGATCATAGACTACTGGATGACTGTGCATGTGTTTGGCAACAGCCCATCACCAGCAGTGGCAACATATGGGCTGAGGAAGGCTGCAGAGCAAGGAGAGGCAGAACATGGCAGTGATGCGAAGGAGTTTGTCTTCAGGAACTTCTATGTTGACGATGGACTCACATCACTGGCCAAGGAGGACGAGGTTATCAGTCTCCTACAGCGAACCAAAACTCTGCTGGCGGAGTCCAACTTAAACCTGCACAAGATAGCTTCCAATAGCCCAAGGGTCATGGAGGCCTTTCCTGTTGAAGAACGAGCAAGTGACCTTAAAGATCTAGACCTTGGAGCAGACCCCTTGCCCTTGCAGAGAAGTTTAGGTTTAAACTGGGAACTCCAGACAGATATTTTCACCTTCAGAGTCTCAAGAGATATCAAACCATTCACTCGGAGAGGTATGCTGTCCACCATCAACAGTCTTTATGACCCACTTGGATTCGCATCTCCCATCACCGTCCAAGGCAAAGCGTTGGTGAGAGACATAACTGCAGAACAGTACGAGTGGGACATGCCCCTCCCACCAGAGAAAGAGATGCAGTGGAAAGCATGGATCAACTCCTTAACAGACCTGGAGCAGGTTTGCATACGGAGATCATACCTTCCAGTCTCTGTATCATGCTGTACATGGATAGAACTCTGTGTTTTTGCAGATGCCTCGTCCCTGGCAATAGCTGCTGTAGCTTACCTGCGTGCCCTGGATTCTGATGGAAGATGGCATGTAGGATTTGTTATGGGCAAATCAAAACTCGCTCCTTACCCCATGCACACCATTCCGCGCCTAGAGTTGTGCGCAGCAGTCGTGGCTGTTGAGCTGGCTGAAGTGATCCAATCTGAAATTGATATAGAGCTACACGCAGTCAGATTCTTCACAGATAGTCGCGTTGTACTGGGCTACATACACAACAGTTCACGAAGGTTCCATACCTACGTAGCTAACCGAGTAGCTCGTATTCGTGGATCTACTGAACCGAAACAGTGGCAGTACGTCTTGACTGACCACAATCCTGCAGACCAGGGAACCAGGCCATTCCCGGCATCTCACCTCTCATCGTCCAGTTGGTTGCTCGGCCCCCCATTTCTCAGTCAGTTGGCCACTGACCACGATGACGAAGCTGAAACTTTTGAGCTTGTTGACGCAGACTCAGACAAAGAAGTTCGACCCCAAGTGACCTGTCTTGTAACCAAGGTAGCGGAACAGGCTCTCGGTGCATCAAGATTTGAACGCTTCTCTTCTTGGAAGAGTCTTGTAAGGGGCATGGCAACTCTCATTCATGTAGCCAAGTCGTTCTCACAAGTGAAGAACAGTGACGGTTGCAAGGGATGGCATCAATGTAGTCAGCTGCTCAGCACAGAGCGTTCTCAAGCGAAGACGAGTGTGTTCACGGCTGTGCAAGAGGATGCTTACAAAGAGGAGCGGAAATGTTTGACGCAGGATACCAAAGTGCACCGACAAAGTCCCCTTGCCAAGCTTGACCCCTTCATCGATGATAGCGGACTGCTTCGAATTGGAGGTCGGATACGCAGGGCAGACTTAGAAGATCAAGAAAAACACCCACTCATCCTACCAGCCAGTCACCATGTGACTACGCTTCTGGTCCGACATTATCACGACAGGGTAGCCCACCAGGGTCGCCACTTCACAGAGGGTGCATTGCGCACTGCTGGTATTTGGATAATAGGTGGGAGAAGACTCATCTCCAGCACCATATACAAATGTGTCACCTGTAAGAAGTTGAGAGGAAAGAGAGAAGTTCAGAAAATGTCTGATCTGCCAGCAGACAGGCTGGCAACAGATCCACCCTTCACTCATGTGGGACTTGACGTTTTCGGCCCATGGACTGTCATCACGCGGCGGACACGAGGGGGAGCTGCTGAGAGCAAAAGGTGGGCAGTCATTTTTGCTTGTTTAAGTACAAGAGCAGTGCACCTTGAGGTTATTGAATCTATGTCGACCTCGAGCTTCATCAACGCCATGAGGCGCTTTCTAGCCATTCGTGGACCTGTCAAGCACTTACGGTCGGATAGGGGCACAAATTTTATAGGCGCATGTCGAGAATTGCAAATCAATACAGATGACCCTGAAATCAAGACCCACTTACAAGAGCTAGGATGTACATGGACCTTCAATGCTCCCCATTCCTCACATATGGGAGGAGCTTGGGAAAGATTAATAGGAGTGGCAAGGCGCATCTTGGATGGACTGCTACTGAAGGGTAGTGCAACCAGATTGACTCATGAAGTCCTGTCAACCTTGATGGCTGAGGTTATGGCCATAATGAATGCTCGTCCTCTGGTCCCAATTTCCTACGATGTAGAGGTACCTGAAATGCTCTCACCTGCCACACTGCTTACACAGAAAGCAAGTGTTAATCCTGCACCCCTGGGAGACTTCGAGTTGGATCATCTCTGCAAGGTACAGTGGCGCCAGGTCCAGAACTTGGCAGACTCCTTCTGGAAGAGATGGCGATCGGAGTATCTGGCAACACTTCAACCACGGAGGAAGTGGACTTTGGAGAAGCCTGACCTCAAGGAAGGTGACATTGTGTTGATAAAGGACAGTCAAGCAAACCGTAATATGTGGCCTCTGGGACGAATAGTTAAGGCCATTGCTAGTACAGACAACAGAGTTCGTAAGGTAATAGTGAAGACTCTTAGCCAAGGAGTACTTAAAGAGTACCTTAGACCTATTAATGATATTGTTTTACTCATGCCGGAGAAGAAAGGGTAAATTGTGGTATACATGTATACCAAGCGGGGAGTGTGCTGACTCTCGTCAGTAAGTATTTGGCCCTAGTGGTGCCCGGAGTTACTACATCTGTATTTATGTTATATGTCAGTAGTGGACCAAGCAGTAGGCCTGCAAGCACCCTGTAAAAGTGCTCCTCCACAGACAGTCAGTTGTGGAGCCTTGAAGTGGAACCAACAGTGAGTTTTTGTTGCTGTTTGACATTTAAGTTGTTAATTATGGTATAATGTTGGAAGTTATGTTTGACATGCTTGAATTATGTCACTAATTATGTCACACACAAACACTATGCTAACCGGGAAGCTAATTGTTGGCAATACCTCAGCTAGGTTGTTGACTCATTTGGTTCATTGTTAAGCCTTCGTGCTAATGTTTGTTTGCTGTTTGCTGCATTTACGTTGCTAATACTTACCTGGGCACACAGTCACTGTAAAACAAAGATGTTAACTTCAGTTATATTATACTTACCTGATTTACAATCTGTAGAAGAAGAAAATTGTGGACAATCTGTTTTATTTCGATTGAGTCATGATATGTATTTGTGTTTTGTTGTGTTTCAGTTTTACAAAAAAGAAAGAAAAGAAATGAGAAGAGAAATCAAATGTACCAACAAACTTCAGTAAACGCAATCACACTGGAGTCAAGCCTACTGGGTCTTTCTTCTTTTGTTCGCTATCTGTCAGCATAATGCGGCCTATGTGTTATCAGGACAGAATACTATATGTTCTAACCTCTAGTATACTGCACTGTTCTATACTGTACTATATTGCACTATATTTACATTTAGTCATTTAGCAGACGCTCTTATCCAGAGTGACAAGTACTTCGACATTCTCCTTGAGGCAAGCAGGGTGAAGTGTCTTGCCCAGGGACATGTGTGGAATCAAACTCACAACCTTCCAATCATGAGCCCAACACCTTAACCGCTGAGCCACCCGACTCCCCACTATATTACAGCGTTCTATACTGTTCTGTCCTGTACTAAACTGTACTTTGCGGTTCTGTACTGTACTTTACAGTATTGCACTGGTTTTCATGGTACCGTGTGGTACTAGGTTATACTGCAGTGCACAGTACTCAAACCCAGATGTGCGGCTCGGTTCTGGGGCTGGGCTGGGTCCTGGGCTGGGTCCTGGCTCGTTTCAAACTCCCCTGCTAGTAAAAGCCAGAGGCGTGACATCATAGAGGGTATACAGCGTATGACGTCAGCAGACAGTCAGCTACTGATTACATTACAAACCACCAGAAACCATCCAGGCAGCGCTAACAAGGCATGGTAGAAAATAGCAGCTGGGTTCTGGCCACCACAAGTGGCCAGGCTGAGGCCTGGACAGGGCGGTTGGGACCGGCTCCAGAATCCTTTAGCTGCTGCGATAGCAGCAATTATAGCAGCGGTACGGGGCATCATTTGTCGGTTGTTTATATGTCCACATGTTCAGCATCATTCGTTGGAGGGTCTAAGGGGTTCGGGGATCGGCGAAGGCTGGGGGAGGAGGGTGGGGGGGTGGGTGTGTGTCGCTGCAGCGCCTGGAGGTTTGGCGGTGACAGGCCGCCGCGACTGAGGGGGGGGGGGGGGGGAGGCGGGGGGGGGGGGGGGCGTCGTGGGCCGTCTCCCTGCGTCGTTCCAGGTGTCTAACGCTCGCCCAAGACCCAAGGCCAGCTGCACGGTCCGTAATGAGGTCATCTCTGGGTTCGGTTCGCCGTCTGACCGGCGAGTGTTTTTGTTTGCCTGGCCGTCAGCCCACGAAACGGAGAGTTCTGGAGCGCGAGTCAGCTGCACATTATGTAACACAATCCAGAAATCATCGCCCTCCCCACCGCCAACAATTAAAATAAAGGGGAGTATTTAGCAAAGGCTGCAGAGTCGAAGAAAAGTGTCTTTAAACTTGCCAACGCTGGCCAAGTTGGGAAAACCCAACTCAGGATTCAGGATATATTCTATACCAGCCTTTGTTTTTTTTTAAAAAAGGTGACTCCGATCAATTTACATTTCTCTTTCCGTGTCGGTTGCCAGTTCCACCACTGAAGACTTGAAGGTATTCTGGTGATTCTCTCCAGCCTTCTGTTGGCCGAGGCCACGGCAGGGATGTCAGCCAGTGGCAGCGAGGAGGATAATATTATGGCTGGTGATGTCATTGTCTCAAATGAAGTGGTAGAAATGATTTTGCAGTCTCCCTCTCTCTCTCTCTCTCTCTCTCTTCTCTTCCCTTCTCCTCCTCCCCCCTCCCTCTCTTTAAATGCCTACTGGTTATTGCATTTTTGCGGCGCTGCATTCCCTCGCTGTCTTTGTCGTCCCCCCTCCACCCCCCCCACCCCCATCTTTTTTTCTTCTTCTTCATGCAACGCCATGAAGTCAGTCTGGTCTGAGATTCCATGCTGTCAGCGCTCAGATGCCAAGAAACTCAGCTCACTACTGGAGGAGAAGGAGGAGACGCAGGAGGAGGCGGAGGAGGTAGAGGAGGAGCTGGCGGAGGAGGTGGAGAAGTTGGAGGAGGTAGAGGAGGAGGTGGAGAAGTTGGAGGAGGTAGAGGAGGAGGTG
The DNA here is from genome assembly GCA_030340665.1 of Neosalanx taihuensis. Classification (NCBI taxonomy): domain Eukaryota; kingdom Metazoa; phylum Chordata; class Actinopteri; order Osmeriformes; family Salangidae; genus Neosalanx; species Neosalanx taihuensis. The sequence goes on along the minus strand of CM059294.1, from coordinate 2,625,705 downwards.
GAGAAGTTGGAGGAGGTAGAGGAGGAGGTGACGGAGGAGGTGGAGAAGTTGGAGGAGGTAGAGGAGGAGGTGACGGAGGAGGTGGAGAAGTTGGAGGAGGTAGAGGAGGAGGTGACGGAGGAGGTGGAGAAGTTGGAGGAGGTAGAGGAGGAGGTGAGGGAGGCGGAGGAGGTGGAGAAGTTGGAGGAGGTAGAGGAGGAGGTGGAGAAGTTGGAGGAGGTAGAGGAGGAGGTGACGGAGGAGGTGGAGAAGTTGGAGGAGGTAGAGGAGGAGGTGAGGGAGGAGGTGGAGAAGTTGGAGGAGGTAGAGGAGGAGGTGACGGAGGAGGTGGAGAAGTTGGAGGAGGTAGAGGAGGAGGTGAGGGAGGAGGTGGAGAAGTTGGAGGAGGTAGAGGAGGAGGTGAGGGAGGCGCAGGAGGGGAAACGGTACTGCCTCAACGAGCAAGGACAGAGGGAGGGAACAGAAGGAGGTGGAGGAGCCAGGGGGATAGGGAGGGAGAAAGGAGGTGGGAGCAGGAGGATAGTTAGCGAGGAGGTCCGTAAGAGGGGAGGAGACATCACGGAAGGAAGGAGGGATGAAGAGGAGGGACGAGGAGCAGGATGAGAGTGAAACTGCAGCACAGGCCATCTGTCTGCAGAGGAGCTACCGCCCCTGAGAATTTAAGGCACGGGCAATAAAACCCCGAAGCTGAGGACGTTAACACTCAAGAGACGAGTATGGCGCTCTGATTCCTATCAACTCTTCACTACGCTCCTCCATCCATCATCCCAGACAGACTCCCCCTGCCAAAGCTCTCAGGTCTCTGGCACCACCCCCCTTCCCATCCACCCCCTTCCTTCAGGATATATGACCACATGGATGTTAGACACTCCTCTCCTACCATCTCTCTCCTCTCGCTTCAACTTCTCCACGGATATTTTACTATAAAATCCCCCCAAAATATCCAGGTAGAGGTGGGAAGTGGGAATCGTATGCCGCAGAGTCGGTTAGGGTGTCGGGCTGGTAATCAGAAGGTCCCTGGTTCGAACCCCGGCTGTGTCAACATGATGTTGTGTCCTCAAGCGAGGCACTTCACCCTACTTGCCATAGGGGTAGTGTCCCTGTGCTTGCTGTAAGTCGCTCTGGATAAGAGCATCTTATTATAATATTATAATATTTATATATATAAATGTAGAATAAATGCTAACAGTTATACTGCTGTATTTCTTGTTTTAGGATAGAAAACATCTTAAAAGGACATTACATTTCATAATTTCATTGTTAAATCTTTGCTATTAGCTCCTTGATCTCTAAGAGTTCTGTACCTTCCCGGCGTCAGCGATGGCGACGCGACCTTCGGTTCTCACGTTGGAGGGAGGGCACTTGCTCGGCTGGCTCTGTAAAACGCCGCAAGGGCAAATAAACTTGGATTTGAACTTGAGCGAGGTGGGGAGCGAGGCAGGTGACTCCGTCAGACAGCCGAAACAGCTCTCACAGGGGCGAGAGAGAGAGAGAGAGAGAGAGAGAGAGCAAGAGAGAGAGAGTAAGAGTAAGAGAGAGGGAAAGAGAGAGAGAGCAAGAGATAGAGAGAGAGAGAGAGAGATAGAGAGAGAGAGAGAGAGAGAGAGAGAGAGAGAGAGGGGGGATCTAAAGGAAGTCATCAGCAGTGAAACAGGCTGCGTGCTGTTTAACCCCCCCGGCCCGCGGATAAAGCACAGAAGGGGGGGTGGGGGGGAGGGGGGAGGGGGAAGGGGGAGGGAGGAGGTGGTGAGCAGCGAGCGCCAAGGGTGTGGGGGGGGGGAGGTTGGAGGGGGGTTTGGGGAGTCCCGGCACTCACCCCCCCCCCACCACCACCCCCACCCCCACCCTGACAGGCTTGTGTGTTTGATGTTGCAGTCTTGTAAAGCAACAGCTGGAGAGAGCGGTCCCTCAGGAACCCTATAAGCCAGCGAGTAAAGGGCCACAGCAGAATCACGCAGCACTGCCGCAGTATGAGTAAGTGTGTGTGTGTGTGTGTGTGTGTGTGTGTGTGTGTGTGTGTGTGTGATCCGAGCAGACTTCATTCTCACCATAGGCCTGAGACCCACAACGACGTTAGTTAGTGTGTTAAACTCCAAAGAGCTCTGCTTTTATTAGATTGGTCCGTTTAACTATCCACGCACGCGCACACACACACACTCACTCACACACACACACACGGTGCTTTGATCAACCCATTGTGTTGCCAGAAAGACCAGATCCACCTTGGATGTTTTCTAGACTGAAGGTCAGTTTCTCTTGCACTGTCACTTTTGTCCGTATAACCACACACACACACTCATCGTGCAGGCCAGCGTACAGTTCACACACGTTGCCGAGAATCGGCCCACATTAGGGCCAGGTGTGTATCAGGTGTTTCGAGTGCGGGGCATTAAAAACCTGCGAGGCTTTCCATCCTTAAACCCTTTTAATAAAGAGCAGAGAGTCGTACTTTTGGAGCCGCTTACTTTTATACCCTGTGTAACTAGTTTGTAATGAGTCTGCCTTAACTGTGTGTAGAGTGACACGCAGCAGGGGCTAATGGCTAACCTGTGCACCTGCGGAGGCCCCGGCACCGCGTCTGTTTCAGGGCTGGTGTCGCCCGGCGGGTCATGTGGCGCGGTCGGTTAGTGCGCCAGGCTAGTCATCAGAAGGTTCCTGGTTCGAAGCCAGGCTGTGCCAACATGGCGTTGTGTCCCTGGGCAAGGCACTTCACCCTACTTGCCTCAGGGGGGGGAATGTCCCTGTACTTGCTGTAAAATGCTCTGGATAAGTTGCTAAATGACAAAAATAAGACTAAATGCCTTGATAGACTTTGGTTTGTCACTGCTCACCAAATGGGGCTGGACGTATTTTCAAGATCATCGCTTCGTCGTTGCTGCCTCCGAGAAAACTGAGAATTACTAACGCTCGATCCCTGACAAATATGTTTGGAAAATGAGTCATAATTCTGTTTCCTTACGTCACAAATACAGACAAGCAGGATTAGACACAGCTGCCGAGGCTTGCTTTCATTACTTAGCTTAATTTCAAGCGGGACGTAAAAAAAAAAAAAATGGCACAATGCTTCTTTTTTCTTCTTTATTTTACTATGTGTTTGAACTCAGTGCACCGCAAATGTATTTGTGAGAAGCTATATCATAAAAGAGGATATGAATGGAAAACTAAGTGTAGGCGGTCGGTTTCCTCCCCCTCTCGCTAGGAGAAGCCCAGAGTTAATTTGATGTCTTCCAGTTGTGAGACTGTGACCTTCGTCAGCGCGAGGGAAGGATTCAGTTGCCTGACCCAGCTACACACGCTCTCTCTCTCCTTCTCTCTCCCTCTTTTCCTCACTCTCCTCCTTCTCTCTGTTTAATAAGCCCAGCTGTGTGAGTCTGGTCCTCCCCAGGGCCGAGGGGAACGGAGAGGAGTGTGGCAGGGTTAGACTCTGGCTGTGGTTAGAGGCTGAGACCAAGGAGACTGGAGGCATGGGGCTTGAGGCAGGAGACTGGAGGCAGGAGACTGGAGGCATGGGGTTTGAGGCAGGAGACTGGAGGCAGGAGACTGGAGGCATGGGGTTTGAGGCAGGAGACTGGAGGCAGGAGACTGGAGGCATGGGGCTTGAGGCAGGAGACTGGAGGCAGGAGACTGGAGGCAGGAGACTGGAGGCATGGGGCTTGAGGCAGGAGACTGGAGGCTTGGGGTTTGAGGCAGGAGACTGGAGGCATGGGGTTTGAGGCTGGAGACTGGAGGCAGGAGACTGGAGGCATGGGGTTTGAGGCTGGAGACTGGAGGCAGGAGACTGGAGGCAGGAGACTGGAGGCATGGGGTTTGAGGCAGGAGACTGGAGGCATGGGGTTTGAGGCTGGAGACTGGAGGCAGGAGACTGGAGGCATGGGGTTTGAGGCAGGAGACTGGAGGCAGGAGACTGGAGGCATGGAGCTTGAGGCAGGAGACTGGAGGCATGGGGTTTGAGGCAGGAGACTGGAGGCAGGAGACTGGAGGCATGGAGCTTGAGGCAGGAGACTGGAGGCATGGGGTTTGAGGCAGGAGACTGGAGGCAGGAGACTGGAGGCATGGGGTTTGAGGCTGGAGACTGGAGGCTGGAGACTGGAGGCAGGAGACTGGAGGCAGGAGACTGGAGGCATGGAGCTTGAGGCAGGAGACTGGAGGCATGGGGTTTGAGGCAGGAGACTGGAGGCAGGAGACTGGAGGCAGGAGACTGGAGGCAGGAGACTGGAGGCATGGGGCTTGAGGCAGGAGACTGGAGGCAGGAGACTGGAGGCATGGGGTTTGAGGCAGGAGACTGGAGGCAGGAGACTGGAGGCATGGAGCTTGAGGCAGGAGACTGGAGGCAGGAGACTGGAGGCAGGAGACTGGAGGCATGGAGCTTGAGGCAGGAGACTGGAGGCAGGAGACTGGAGGCATGGGGTTTGAGGCAGGAGACTGGAGGCAGGAGACTGGAGGCATGGAGCTTGAGGCAGGAGACTGGAGGCATGGGGTTTGAGGCAGGAGACTGGAGGCAGGAGACTGGAGGCATGGAGCTTGAGGCAGGAGACTGGAGGCATGGGGTTTGAGGCAGGAGACTGGAGGCAGGAGACTGGAGGCATGGAGCTTGAGGCAGGAGACTGGAGGCATGGGGTTTGAGGCTGGAGACTGGAGGCATGGGGTTTGAGGCTGGAGACTGGAGGCTGGAGACTGGAGGCAGGAGACTGGAGGCAGGAGACTGGAGGCATGGGGTTTGAGGCTGGAGACTGGAGGCATGGGGTTTGAGGCTGGAGACTGGAGGCAGGAGACTGGAGGCAGGAGACTGGAGGCATGGGGTTTGAGGCAGGAGACTGGAGGCATGGGGTTTGAGGCTGGAGACTGGAGGCAGGAGACTGGAGGCATGGGGTTTGAGGCAGGAGACTGGAGGCTGGAGACTGGAGGCAGGAGACTGGAGGCATGGGGCTTGAGGCAGGAGACTGGAGGCATGGGGTTTGAGGCTGGAGACTGGAGGCAGGAGACTGGAGGCATGGGGTTTGAGGCAGGAGACTGGAGGCATGGGGTTTGAGGCTGGAGACTGGAGGCAGGAGACTGGAGGCATGGGGCTTGAGGCAGGAGACTGGAGGCATGGGGTTTGAGGCTGGAGACTGGAGGCAGGAGACTGGAGGCATGGGGTTTGAGGCAGGAGACTGGAGGCAGGAGACTGGAGGCATGGGGTTTGAGGCTGGAGACTGGAGGCAGGAGACTGGAGGCATGGGGTTTGAGGCAGGAGACTGGAGGCTTGGGGTTTGAGGCTGGAGACTGGAGGCAGGAGACTGGAGGCATGGGGTTTGAGGCTGGAGACTGGAGGCTTGGGGTTTGAGGCAGGAGACTGGAGGCTTGGGGCTGAGGGACTGTGGACTGGGCGACAGGAGACTGGAAGTTCAGGCAGGGGGGAAGAAGACCCGGAAGGCTGAAATTGCAAAGCTGGGGCCCCGAGGCTGGGTTTTGGGGGGGTGGGGGGCTGATCAGAAGTGTTCTCCAGACCCCATTCCCCAGCTCCCCAGACCTGGGTCCAGACAGCACCGCCCGCATCCTCCCCCCCCCTCCTTCCCCTCTTGCTCATCGCCCTGGACAACAGACAGACGCTATAATGGCCTCATCCAGACGTCTGCGGTACCGGGGCCCACGAACGTTTCCGAATTTTGACAGGTCCCTGACCCATGCCAGAGGGGTTCAACGGGACCGGGGATGGGGGGTTGAAAAGGGGGGGGGGGGTAGGCAAGTGTGTGTGTGGGTGCACGTGTGTGTGTGTGAGCGTGTGTTCGTGCGCTGAGGAGTGTTTTTCGTCAGCACATGAATAACACTCTAGAGTAAAGCTGAGTGGAGGTTGTGTGTGTGCGTGTGTGTGTGTGTGTGTGTGTGTGTGTGTGTGTGTGTGTGTGCGTGTGTGGGAGGAGGGTAATGACTATCAGATGGTGCTACGCTACACTACTGTAGAACTGCCTGAAAGACCGTCCCACACCAATAGCACATGGGATCGTACTAATCGTGTTATTTAGACCCCAACAGCCACAAACTCTTCTAACAAGACAACAGTTTGCAGTCACGAGGCTACACGACAGCAAGGACGTCAAAACACAAGTCAACGAAGGGACAAACAACAATCGAAGACGCTGAAAAAAGGAACGGCGAAGTCTGCTTTTGCTTCGCCCAATTATCATAAATAACTCAAAGCGTTCCTCCAAGTGCTTTTGAAATGTTCCCATCGAGAGCAATATGGAAATGCTGCAACGATAAGTTTCTATTTCCTGTTCCCTACGACGTATAGTTGGCTACCGCCATGACCCATAAGTCAGGATGGGAGATTATGTTCGGAGACTAATGTTTTCCCCCCTGCGGCACCACTCTGGGTGAGAGGAGAGAGATCGTGTCAGCCCGCTCCGCTCTCCCCGCAGAACCCTCGGAGATATGCAAAGCGGAGCGGAGAGATCATGCGACTGCATCGAGACGAGGATAATGGCGGCCCGGCGCATACCTGGCGGGCTCCACCCCCCACCGCCCGCTTCCTCCCCGCGCTCCCCCCCCCCCCCCGTTCGCCCCGAGCCTTTCCTGTCTAATCAACCGTGGCAACCGCGATTGGCCACGTTCACGCCACCCCGTTAGACAGGATAAATATTATGAATGAGAGAAGATGATGGAGGCTGACTGAGGCATTGTGGGAGCTGACAGATGATTGGAAGCGATAGGCTTTCAACGGGGCGCCTCTGTAACTAGCCGCTCTGCCAGAGGCGTCTGCGCGTGCATGTCTCCCATTTCTGAAATAGAACTGTAGCTCTATAACAACTAGTTGAAAAAGGCCCTGGGCTGATGAATTCATCTCAGAGTTCCAGCGCCCATAAATCATGAAAATGAGAAGCTTTCTCTAATCGACCGGCCTCCCATCCCCGACGCCTTCCTCCATCCGATCGGGCTACCTATAACTCCTGCGTCCCACCTACCTCCTGCCTGCCTTCTCCCCCCCATCTGACACTCAAGCATTGCAGGGGGAGAGGAGGGGCTGAGGGGCTGACGGACTCCACCCCCGGGGCTATAAAAGCGCGACCATACGGAAACACTCAGACAGAAGTCACACGTGGAGCGGAGGGGAGAGCGAGAAAGAGAGGGAGAGAAAGAGAAGTGGAAAGAGAGCGTAGAGTGCCGCTCTTCGGAGGGAACGCAGCCGAAGCAGCCGAGCCAAAGGAGCTTCCCTCGAAGCAGGCAGACGAGCAGACCGGGAGAGAGCTGAGAGCTTTTCAAAAACCAGCCAGCAAGAGGAGGTGTCCTCGCCGACCAAGCCAGACGTGTTCGTGTTTTCAGAGGAGGGGTTTTCAGCCGGACGTCATGATTTCTACCGCCTCCCATCTGAGGAATAAGTAAATAAGGATCTGACCGACTGGGATTCTAACCGTGGTCCGAGGATCTGGCTTTCCCCGTCTGCCACTCCGAGAGAACCCTTGTCTTTTCCGGGTGAAGATGTCCTTCGCCATGGTCCGCGCGGCGCCCGCGCCAGCAGGGCGCTTCCTGTACTCCGACATCGCCATGCTCTCTGAGGAGGACGAGGAGAACGCCAGCGAGGGTTCGGGCTCCGAGGAGCCGTCCCCGTACCGCCTGTCCGGCTCGTCCTCCTCCTCCGGCCTGCACCTGAGCAGGAAGCGGAAGCTGTGCGTGGCGTCGGGGGTCGGGCAGGTGGTGGGTCCCCCCGTGGTGGAGGTGAGGCAGAGGAACGCGGCGAACGCCCGCGAGCGCGACCGCACCAACAGCGTGAACACGGCCTTCACCGCCCTGCGCACCCTCATCCCCACCGAGCCCGCCGACAGGAAGCTGTCCAAGATCGAGACGCTGCGATTGGCCTCCAGCTACATCAGTCACCTAGGCAACGTGCTGCTGGTGGGGGAGGGGCCTGGAGACGGACAGCCCTGCCACACTCCGGCGCCCTTCTATCACGCCCATGGCCTCAGCTCCTCCCCCGGCCGTGGAACGGACCAATCGGCGCAACCCAAACACATCTGCACTTTCTGCCTCAGCAACCAAAGGAAAATGGTGAGTGACAAACAAAACAAAGATATCGTTATCGGCACTGATCCAAAGTCAGTATGGAACTCAGGGCTCTAATAGTAGGTGTTCAAATCTCGTCAGGGTAAGCTGATCTGAGATCAAATCATCAGATGACACTACCTTCAAGTTCACTATAACATAACCTATTCCATTTGAATGACTCATTAAACGTCTGCAATATACCGTTTTGAGTGGACAGTCGTGAACCAGCCTTTCAAAAATCTGGGATAAGGTACTGGTGTAATCTATAAGTAGATTGATATTCCCCGTAGTCTAATGTATCTAAATGGTATAAAGTAGGTCTGATAATCTTCCTAGCAAGATGCGTCTCTAGAAAGATGTGGTAGCTGTCATTGGAATGGATTGTCTCATTCGAAACTCTCTGGGGCGACATCAAGTCCTCCAAAACATCCAAAAAATACATAACGTTCTTCCAGAACGTTCCAGAACCACCCATGAGCTCTATTTCACCTCCTAACAGAGGTAAATTTCATGGAAGATTTCCCTTTCCAACCGAAAGGGTCAGGCTTTTGAAGGAGGGACCTGTACATACTTAGCCTTCTTTATCTGACGGGGTCACGGGGGGTCACCAAGAGGCATCTGGAGGTCACGTCGTTGGCTGACGTTTCAATTTGGGCATCAAACTAACCTGACACTACCTGTCATAACCTGCCGTAACTTCGCCACGGTCATATGCAGGGTGATGAATGACTCGTTGGTAGTGAAGTGTCAGCCTTCCCAGCAGTCTTCCAGCAGAAGGGGAACCCTATACCTCGGCCTTGCTGGAGCAGGATTGGCTGGGGGCGGGCTGGGGAGGGTTAGGGAGGGCTGGGGCGGTCTGGGGCGACAGGCAAAGGGGTCAGGCCAGGAGCACTGTAATACTATCTGTCCTCATTACTGAGGCTCGCACTGCACACACGACCAGACGGAGCCACAGAGGACTTAGTGTGAGGATGGTTGAGGTCGGAGAAAGTGGAAGTGATGGTTACACTTCATCAGAGGAGGAAGTATGCGGCCGGCCCGATTTTTGGCCGAGGTTTTATAAGTTCTAGACGCAAGTCACCGCCGACCGGAAAATTCGTCCGAGTACACTGAAAAGGACCATCGCTCACTCCGTTCATTTACTTTTTCCCGGCTGGCGTTTAAACGCTCGAACGTCGAGAAGTGGGGGGGGGGGGGGGGGGGGGGGACGTGCCTTATCATTAAGGCTAATCGTTCCACACGGACGATTTCATCCCAGGGTGGAAACGTTCCTTTAAACGCCGCAGTCGGTCCTGACTACTGTGAGCTGTCAAGGAAGTCTGTGGTCCAAACAGCCCCAACGTAAATGAAACGTGTGGACAGAGGGGAGAGTTGTGTTGAGGTCCCCACAGACGGCCTCCGGAGAAATCCCACAGCTGCCTGGGTGATTTACCTGAACATCCTGTGTTAACAGGCTCTTCCTCTCCTCATCAGTACTACTGTCATCTGCTGCCTGACTCAAGCTGTACAGTTGACATATTCCAGTTAGGTTTATTTCTGAGAGCCCCCAATAAACGATCCACAGGTGATGTGTAACAGTCAACAAACTGTAACCAACACAACAAGCTATTAGAAAGGGAATTCTAGAAGTTAGGGTTGCGCTTGAATTGCTGGTCGCAAGTACATTTGGTCTTTTATCGTCTTCATGCCTAATGGTTTCAAAAATCTTTTGTTTTAGCTTCATTCACCAGCGGGCATTTTTTGAGACAAACAAGTTGGTTGTGTTTTATAGGTTGTTTTTACAGTATATTTCGTTTCTCACACTGGCCCACTTTCAACCAACTGCTCATTCAAAAACAATGTGCAGTCCTGTTGAAATAATGAGGGGACCATGACAACCATTCTAGAAGATGGCTTGACAATGCCAGACGTCTCATTTGTTGAAATGAGATCTTGAATGTACAGAAGGAAAATGACTGTTGTATTAATGCATAATTCTGTGAATGTTTCTAATTGAAGTCTTAGCTGCAGTAAAAGTTTTATACATCATTTGTTCCGGCCTGTTGGAAATGTGGGCGTATGGAAACAGATTGGGACTGTACGGAATGGCTCAATAATGAACCGAAAGGAAACAATCGTATTTATACGGGTTCCAGTACCACGCCTGGAAGTCATTCCCATTACAGACCCGACCAGCAAATGAGATAATTGCTCTTTAAATGATTTATTCAGTGCTGAAACCTTGTCTCTACAATTAATTCTCGTGCTAATATTCAAAACAGATTGAGGCCAGCTTTGATGTTGTGTCTGAAGCCTGAAAGCCACTCTCCTTAACCGCTCCTTGGTCGCAGAACGCTCGTTACTCAGGGAGAGAAGAAAAAAAATACACCCTTCTACCTTGTCCCATTCCTCCCTTTCTCCAGAGGAAGAACAGAATGAAACAAAGTCAGATAAATGGTATATGGCTTCAATCTCTCTTTTCAGCACGTTTCCTGTAGAGGACTGGGAGCTACAGAAGTCTAGAGACAGAGTCGAGCAGGGCTGATCATTATCACCTCAGCTTTTTCATCTAATGCTGGCTCCCTATTCTGGGGCAGGAAGGGTACTTTTACTGTAGTGCGACTAAATAAAAACCATACTTGCTTTAACAAGTGAGTAAGTAGATTTCATTATGGCTATCCTGGCCCTGCAGTTATTCTCCATCTCTAAGTAATTGCGCTGGTATAAGCATTAACCTATAGTTACTCAGTTCACTGAATTATGCAGGCTTTTTTAATGACCTAAATTCAACTGCAGTTCTGTATACGCTAATTTGGGGAGCGAACATGAAACATTGTACTCCTTCGGTCTAGTTGCGAAGAATTGGCAGAGAATACTGAATAAGTATGATTTAATCTTGGGGGAAGGGGGGGGGAGATTTGTACTAATAGCAGGGTTTTTATTAAGAAAATAATGTATTCATGCCAAATTCCCCCACAGAATAGTTCATTTAGATTTACATAATTAGCATTGAATATGTGTTCTTCTAGTTCCACGACTCTCCTCGCTGTTTGTCTGCTACTGCCTCAAATCCCTAGTCTGCCACACTGCGACAGATGGAAGTCCTTAGACTCTAATTCAGCTGGAGCAGCAGTCAGTTCAAATAGCAAAATAAATAGATTATTCTGGTTCATGTTCATATTTATGTATTTAAATCATTAGGACTAGATTGCCTGGAAAGCAAATTAGATGAAACACAAAAGCCAAGCAGAGAATTTGTTTTTCTTCCTGAAAACCTTTACTGATGTACTATTGTGAGGTGCTTGCATCAATTACGACTATGTTGTTTAGCTGAGTGTGAAGTAGATTTTTTGGGGGGGATGCTTGAAATTGTTCTAACATAGTAAATAAACCATAACAGGCAAGCAAATACAGACCTTTAAAAGCTTTCCCTGTCAATGCTTCTCATTATGGTCGTACATATTTTTTTTCTAGGTTTCCATAGTGCCAGAGTTAGCCTAATCAAAGATTATTCAATTTCAATAGCTGACTAAACCAATTCAGAGTTAAGGCTATATTAGCGACTGTGGTTTCGTGGCACACGATCATAAGACTGCATGAATCGTGCCAAAAGTACAATCATTTTCCAACCACGTCAAGTTTTTTTCTTGTCTTTTTTTCCCCCCAGTAGCCAGAAGCCAAATTATACGTTTGTGCTGAAAGTGTCTCATAAAAAAAAGAGAGGATGGAAAATCTATTCTTCTGTAAATTTATATTTTTGAGTTTGTTTCGTAAAATAATATAACATTTTGATATGTGGAAGCAGAAACACTTGTAAATAATATAGGATTCCTTCGAGGGTGTAATTTAAACCCTTCTACCCCTAATGCAATGATAATATTGGGCAAAAATGACTAATATCTAAAGCAAATACATAATGTAATCGCATTATAAGGACAAAGTAGCCTCTGGAGTGTTCGATATTCTCTGTTCTTTAGGTTAATAGCTTTCATGAGAACGTGTTTTGCTATCTGATCTGCCCCCATTAGAAAACGGCTGTGTGTTTTGACTATGAGCTCTGGGTTGAGTCTCAAAAGTCTTTCCTTGTTTTTTTTCCCCTCAAAATATGTATAAGCAGACTACTAGGGCACAGAAACATGTCGATACTATATGGGGATGTAATTAAAGTCAAGGAATCAGGGATAGACTATTGAGCCAGAGCCCCATGGTAGCTTCTCATCGCCAGTGGCTACGTGAACAATACAATCCCCCCACCTTCACCCTCTCCCTCTGCTTGGCCGGAGGATGTAATGCAAACCAGGTGTGTCACTGTAGCACCGAGAAAAGAGGAGAGGAAGGGAGAGGTGAGAACGGAAAAAGTGAGGCTTGTCTTCCTGGCCAGACGAGCTGGCCGAGCAGGAAGTAGCCAGCCAGCGAAAAACCCAAGGCCATCGGGTCGCCCGCGATAAAACAGATGAACGATAAACATCTGATACAATCCCATTACCGAGGCGCCCATGATGTCATGGGGCTTTGGCGAACTGAAAAAAATAAGGCGGAGCAGAGGTTTGGGGGTCACCGAAGTTCACGGTTTCATTCCGTGGTTATCAAGCATCTTAGAGGACTGATCCAGGACAGGTGTGCGTTCATTTGGGACTTCCTAAGGATGAGAATAAATCAGGAGTGACGCTTGAGGAATACTGTACTTAAAGACACTCGCTTGGAGGTTCGTTCATCCACAGTTTAGGGTACTTCCTGTGCAGTGGTATGTTTTGGTCTCATCCATAATGTATCAAACAAAGTTATTACGTTATTCTAGTGTTTCAAACAACAGTTAAGGGAATGTTGGCCTCAGCAGTTGTAATGTCACACGGTTACATTTTACATTTCCATTTTAGTCATTTAGCAGACGCTCTTATCCAGAGCGACTTACAGCAAGTACAGGGACGTTCCCCCCGGAGGCAAGTAGGGTGAAGTACCTTTTCCAAGAACACAACATCATGTTGGCACGGCCAGGATTCGGACCAGAAACCTTATGATTACTAACCCAATTCCTTCAGCGCTCAGCCACTTAACTCGGTGGAGGAAGGATGATGTTGACATCAGTGATGGGGCATTGCAGTGATATTCAGGTTAGAGTCAAACCTGCTGAGGTTTAAGGTAAATCAGTCTACCAAAACATGGAAGTCAACTAATCGGTCTAATAAGCAGCAGCGGTGTCCTAGTGGGAGGATTCTTGTCTACCATGTGCAGGGCCTGGGTTCAATTCCTGGCTAACGCATCGAACATGAGTGTGCCTGCAATTTCCCCCACCGTGGGACTAATAAGGGAAAATCCTTCTTTCAATAGCATCCAGCTGCAAAGTACGGCTGCAACTCTCTGAACGGAGCCGTCTCTCACAACAACAGCGGACTGGTTTAAATATGACCTGACGCTGATGGCGCTTGACCTTGATAGGCCGCAGTCTTTCAGAATAACGGTGCTCTCGAGAAATCGGCATGTGACGGTGCTGGTATTTGTTTGAGCTAACAACATTTGTCAGTGAAAGGTCTTCAGCTGGCCTCCTCTCCGTGTGTCTGATGATATTGTTTCTTTCTCTCGTTGACAGAACAGAGACCGAGACAGAAAAACGGCCATCCGCAGCTAACGGGAGAACTGAGAGGAAAAGGAAGTACACCACTACACGTGAAGAAGGACAAAAATCGAAAAATACTCATCTTAAGTTGTGTCATATAGTAGATGTATACTGACGTGTATTTATATATGCCCTATATCAAGAACGGCAAAATAACGATGTTTATTTAATAGAGGGTCTCCGTGGATAATGGACGCATTGTCTACCCAGATTCTGATTATTTTAGCCTTATCTTTTTTGATGAGCGATACTTCAGGGTGGGAGGATGGGAGGGTTTGGGTTGGAGAGACCACCCATGGGGAGATGACAAATGTTCCTTCTGACGCTCCGCCATGCCTTCCTGCGACGAACGTGGAAGGATGTTTTCATCAAACGGCCTTCCGGACGGTGTGTACGCATGGCAGCCACGTCCAGCACCCCCCCCCCCCCCCCCCACGGTACGCAAACGTCTCCTGCAGAGCAACAGGAAGTCTCTGACCGTGGACGAAGTCTGAGGGGAGGGCGCAGCAGGTTTTCCCATTACCCCCCTCCGAAACCATCAGGTCAAACCCCCCCCAAAGAAGCCCTGAGTAAACCCCCGAATCGTCCTGTCAATCCCCACATGAATCCCCGAACCATCCTGAGAATGAATTAGACCTTGTCTGGTCTACAAACTGCTACTCTGTAGGATGTGCTGGGCCTTACAGGGGATATTCTGCCTATAGACACTATGGACTTTGCTGGTGCTTCTTGGTGACTGCTAATACGAAACATGCTGATGTTAAAAAATACATGCTGGACCTTCATAATATTGTTTAGAAAGATAGAGTTTGGAGATGCCTCATGCTGGAAAAGAAACTGAAGACAAATAAAACAAGTATGTGTATATACAGTCATGAGACGCTGCTGGTGTGCTATCTGTGGAGAACAGCCTCTAGAGAGGGATGATGTGTTGTGTGTGCGCCTGTGTGTCATGTCTGTTAGTGGCTCTCCGGTAGAGATAAAGTTTGAACGACTGTTGTTCCCATCACTGCTCAACAAGGCTAACGGTCCTGAACCTCAGCTTCAGACTTCGGACTTCAGAAGACCCAGCCCCAGCCCCAGCCCCAGCCCCAGCCTCAGACTCAGTACTAGCCTTAGCCCCAGCCTCAGACCCAGCCCTAGCCTCAGCCCCAACACCACCAGCCTCAACTCAAGACTCAGACATGGCACTAGCCTTAGCCCCAGCCTCAGAGCCAGCACTAGCCTTAGCCCCAGCCTCAGAGCCAGCTCTAGCCTTAGCCCCAGCCTCAGACCCAGCACTAGCCTTAGCCCCAGCCCCAGCCCCAGCCTCAGACTCAGTACTAGCCTTAGCCCCAGCCTCAGACCCAGCACTAGCCTTAGCCCCAGCCTCAGACCCAGCACTAGCCTTAGCCCCAGCCCCAGCCTCAGACTCAGTACTAGCCTTAGCCCCTGCCTCAGACCCAGCACTAGCCTTAGCTCCAGCCCCATCCTCAGACCCAGCATTAGCCTTAGCCCCAGCCTCAGACTCAGTACTAGCCTTAGCCCCAGCCCAAGACCCAGAACTAGCCTTAGCCCCAGCCTTAGCCCCCACCCCAGCCTCAGACCCAGCACTAGCCTCAAACCCAGCTTCCATCCTGGTCTCAGCCCTACTCTCAGCCTTGGCCCCACAGTCCTGGCCTTGAGCGCAGAGCCAAAACAGTAGATTGCATTTGCAGGTAGAGAATCTTGGAAGGATGCCTGCCTGCCTGTCCTCTAACTGTCCTCTGCTTTACCTTAGAAAAGTGCCACGTGCTCCCTCTCTTTCCTCTCCTTCTCTTCTCCTCCCTCTGTCCTCTCCACCTCCTCTGTTCTTCCTCCGTTTTCCCAAGAGTGCCACTGGCTCTCTGGCGCGTCCGTGATCGCTTTCCAATGTGTGCGAGACGGCTGCATGCCCTCCGACGCTTCTCCGCAGAACTTCTTCTCTGCCTCTGCCTCTCTCCCTGCCTCCCTCTCTGCCTCTGCCTCTCTCCCTGCCTCCCTCTCTGCCTCTGTCTTTCTCCCTGCCTCCTTCTCTGCCTCTCTCCCTGCCTCCCTCTCTGACTCTCTACCTGCCTCCCTCCCTCTCTGCCTGTCTCTCTCCCTGCCTCCCTCTCTGCCTCTGCCTCTCTCCCTGCCTCCCTCTCTGCCTCTCTCCCTGCCTCCCTCTCTGCCTCTCTCCCTGCCTCCCTCTCTGCCTCTCTCCCTGCCTCCCTCTCTGCCTCTCTCCCTGTCTCCCTCTCTGACTCTCTACCTGCCTCCCTCTCTGCCTGTCTCTCTCCCTGCCTCCTTCTCTGCCTCTGCCTCTGCCTCTCTCCCTGCCTCCCTCCCTGCCTCTCTCCCTGCCTCCCTCTCTGCCTCTGTCCTACCAGAGCCTGGAGTCGTCCCATGTTGGAGACGGAACGCAAGGTCAACCCAACCATGTCGCTTGTCATTTTTGCCGTGCGTTCGAGAAATCCAAACTTGACCTCAGCCATCATCCAACAACAACAAGCCCCTCCACGCTCCCAGTAACTGTGGAAACAACCCCCAGACTCAGGTGAAGGGCTTAGGAGTGACAGAGCGAACGGAAATGAGGGGTTTCTGGGAACTCTACGGAGAATGTCATTGCGTCATAATGTAGACGCCACACCGAATATCATGTCTGTCTTCCTGGCCAGCATGTTTGTCCATTTGTTTGCCTTCCTGACTACCTGTCGGTTTGACAGTCTATACTGCCTCTTCAATATCGTGCCAAGGTACTGCAGCCACATACTCTGTGAATAAGAATGAAAATGTAAATCATCGCCTGCCTGCCTCGCTGTCTGTGTCTGTCTTTCCACCTGTCTGCATGCCTGCCTGCCTGCCTGTCTGTCTGTCTGTCTCTGCTTCTGTCTGTCTCTTTCTGTGTGTCTGTCTGTCTGTCTGTCTCTGCTTCTGTCTGTCTCTTTCTGTGTCTGTCTGTCTGTCTGTCTCTGCTTCTGTCTGTCTCTTTCTGTGTCTGTCTGTCTGTCTCTGCTTCTGTCTGTCTCTTTCTGTGTCTGTCTGTCTGTCAGGTGACGTTATAGGCTAATCCACTGTTCATGTCTGATCTCAATAACAGGCCAAGCGGGGAACGGAACTGTTTCCGCCCACAGAACCCAGATCAGGTTCCCACCCGCCCACGCACTCACCCACCCACCCACTACACACACACACACACACAGACACACACACACTTAAACACACAGAAAGATCCGTGAGTGCAGTTTAGTACTCTAACCATCTCTTTAAGGCCTGGTGTTGAAAACAGCTCAGCTCTGGTGGACCAGGCCAACTCCCCAGAGTCCACCTCTCTCTTTCTCTTTCTCTCCATGTCTGAGTTTCCATCTCATCATGAAACACAGATGCTTCAGGCCAGGCGAGCACTCCTGCGGGCAGGCTAGGGGATGTGGGGAGCTGGTGACTGGAGCTTCTGGTCTAGACGCCTGTTCCCTGGGGAGGATTGGGACCGGAAAGAACTCCTGCTGCAGGTCTGTCTCTCTGACCCAGACCCAGAGCTCTCTCCCTGGGTGGACTGGAAGTGTCTCCCTGGGTCTGTAGCTGTCTCCCTGGATGCCGGTTTTCAAAGCTCCTGTTCAAGTCTCCTTGGATTGGTTGGACGGTTCCTCCTCCGTGGGTAGAGGCTGAGTGGGGGGAGCTGGGGGGCTGTAGCGCTGCCAGGACCGGACGGCAGGAAGTTCTTAAACTGCAGACGTGGAACGACAGGTGGCTCATTTGGCAAATGGCCTCGCGCCACGTTCCTCTGCTTTCGCTGCTTCGCTCCCAAGCCCGACCTCAACCTCCCCCTCCCCCCCCCCCAACCTCCGTCTCCCAACCCCCCGAAGAGCACACCTGTGAGACTGCCATGTGTCCCGCAGCCCCAGAACCACCCCCCACCCCCCCGACCCCCTTCACTGGCCAGCCAGATCTCTTTGATGGCTCCTTTGTGTCAACATTCCTCCAGTCAGAGCCCGGCTCTAAAGCTGAGCTTTCATTGGCTGTTAAAAAGACATTTCCGCTTGCTGCCGCTGCGGAGGGCCGCTGTTACGGCCGATGTGTCACTCATCTGCTCTTGTTGTTTCCCGCCATATTCCGTCCTAAAGGTCTGCCATGAAAATACCTCTTAATGTGTGCCGTATTCTAGGTCATCCTGTGTGGTAATGTAAGAGCAATGTGAAATTATATCATTGTTTTTATCACCGTGACACATGTAACTTTGGTGGGTGATGATCATTCTCTTCACTCACCGATTCATAAGACCGCTTCCTCCAACTCGTTTGACGTGCTACTTTAACGTTGCTATACTGCCACCTACTGGTCCGAGGTATAAATAGCCAACCCTCCTTCCCTCCGGTTCTTTCTCTCTTCTCCACCTCCCTCAACTTTTCTTCACTGCTTCTGTCCTTGCATTTGCTGCATTCTTTTCCCTCTGCTTGTCTTCCTCTCTACCTCTCTCTCTCTACCTCTCTCTCTCTACCTCTCTCTCTACCTCTCTCTACCTCTTTACCTCTCTCTCTACCTCTCTCTCTACCTCTCTCTACCTCTCTCTACCTCTCTTTCTCTACCTCTCTCTCTCTACCTCTCTCTCTACCTCTCTCTCTACCTCTCTCTCTACCTCTCTCTCTCTCTACCTCTCTCCACCCCTAGTTTACAATCTCGCTCAGTCAGAACCCCTTCTCTGACACCCATGAACACAACACACACAAACACTCCGCCGCACACGCACGTACGGGCGATCCAACAGCTGCAAGCGTTTCATCCTTTTACAAGCCCCACAAAGTGGGAGACTCTTCAGGTTTACGGCTCTCCAAGCCAACGTATACATCTCCGACCTCTCCTCCAGCACATGTGGGGAAGCAGCAGTGCACCCAGGCCAAACAGGCAGCCAGCGGGAGTGCAGGAACACCAAGCTGATCTGAGACACGAGTCTGGACAGCAGAAAAGACCAAGTCTCTATCCCCTGTAGGACAGGAGAAGGAGAGTACACTTTAGGCTAGTACACTTTAGACTGGTACACTACAGACCAGTACACTTTAGGCTAGTACACTTTAGACCAGTAAACTTTAGACTAGTGCACTACAGACCAGTATGTTACAGACCAGTACACTTTAGACTAGTACACTACAGACCAGTACACTTTGGATTAGTACACTACAGACCAGTATTTTACAGACCAGTACACTTTAGTGTACTAGTCTAAAGTGCACTGGTCTGTAGGGTACTAGTCTAAAGTGTACTGGTCTGTAACATACTGGTCTGTAGTGTACTAGTCTAAAGTGTACTAGTCTAAAGTGTACTGGTCTGTAGTGTATTAGTCTAAAGTGTAATGGTCTGTAACATACTGGTCTTTAGTGTACTAGTCTGGAGTGTACAATCTAACCCTGTACACTCCAGACTAGTACACTACAGACTAGTACACTACAGATCAGTACACTATAAACCAGCGAACGCTCCGAGCCAATAAACTCTATCCTGCCTACCCCATCTAAGTCCACTTCAAACCTGTAGGCCTGTACTCCAGACCAGGTCACTCTAGACCCTCCTGGTTCTCCTCTCTAATAAGGCCTGAGGTTTAGAACTGGAACATTCTCCACCGGCTGTCAATCATTGGCTTTAATAAAAACAAAGTATAACATTGCGGTCTTTGCCCGCCTCTCCGTCCCCCCTGGAGAGTTGGAACACGAGGGTGTCTGCGGAACTGTGAAAATCTCCCACTTTTACGACCCTCAACCTGAGCGCTGGAAAAGCCAGGAGGACCGTAGACAACATCTGGAGCGCATTAGAGCCGCCACCTGGACACTGCCCAATCCTGAAATTAAAGTTAGGTATTATAGAAAATGAGCCTGACAGCAACCCCCCCCCCCCCCCCCGCCCACCCCCCCCCCCTTCCCCTAACGTGTGGGCCTCTTTCACTCACCCACTCACCCACCCACCCACTCACTCACTCACTCAGTCGCTCCCCTCTCTGTACGTGTTTATTCAAATTGCCTAAAGGAAAAACAGACTAAAACCCACAAGATATTACCTCCAATTTACTGGCTGGCCCCGTTGGCTCTGCTCTGTGATGTGAATGAGCCGTCCATTCCTATGAACGTCTGGAACTCAACACGCGCACGCACGTTCACCGCCAACATCACCCCCTTCCTGCGTGGCTACTGAGGGGAAGCAGCTCTGGCCCAGGGGGAAGCTGTTTTTCGAACAGAAGCCCCCAACATCCCCCCCCCTCTCCCCCCTCCATCATCCCTTCCTAGGTCTTCATTCCTTGTTCGCCTACACATGGAAAAGACATTGCAGAGAGAGAGACGTCTTCTTCCATCTGAGTTCTAGAACGCGATGCGCGCTCAGAGAAACGCGCGCGCGCGCGCTCCCAAACACCCAGGTTATTTTCTCAAACTACACCAGGACGATCTGGTTTTCTCCTTGATTCTCCATCTGTTTCATAAAGTTTGGGGGTTAATTTGGGAAAATATACACGCCAAACAAATAGATCTCAAAATCAAAAACATGTATCTGGTTTAATTGACTAAATAAAGGGGATTATTGTAACCACAAGCAGATCTGGCTCCTAAAAACACGTGTTCGCCTGATCCGTGGTTTTACAATAAATTGCATGGCTTATCCCAAATTGTCCAATTAACGTAAGGCAAACAACTGCACCCTTTCCTTGTAAAAAAAGAGAGAAGAAGATGAGAAAAAAAAAAAACAGTTAAAACATACACGTGCTTACAGCTATAGTAAACACAATACGCATAGCCTATCCATATGGATTAATTGCGGCAAAATTCAGAAACATTTTCCTGGTGTAGAAGGTTAACCAAGGGGGCTGTGCACATTTGTTTCCTCTTGAGCGTTAAAAAACACAACCTCAACACAACTGACCTCCACTCCTTCCTCTCCGGTGTCACTGTATCGTAACGCGCTCTGCGCGCTCCTGCTGCAGCTTCAACACGGACTTGGCGAGGTGAGTGTCTGGGTCGGAACGACATTTTAAAAAGCTCCTTAAAATGGCTTTCATTTGTACTACTACTTTACGATGTTTGCGCTTTCCCAAGACGCCGGCTACAGCCTCTCCATGTGTTTGTTCTCTCCGGAATGTGACATTGCAGCGCTGAGATGTTGGCAGGTGCGTTAAGGTTGACTTTCATCCTCGCTGTTTTGCCAGGTGAGCCATCACAACATCAATTTGACGTTGATGTAAGTTGAACGAAATCATACTTTTGTGTTCACGTCTTTGAAAGCGCTCGTTGCGTCTCCTCTAAAGTTACCCAGGTGCCCTTGCATGGCGCACAAGTTATTTAAAGGTATTGATCTGTTCTTTGTGCAAGTCTGCGTTTGTCACAGCCACTACCACATAATGCCTCGTAGCACTGTAGGTTCACTGTATGTGTCCCTGTGTCATTCAGTGGGACACAGTAATACTCGGCCGGATACTAATGCCAGGCATTGGTAGGAAGGTAATAGTTCAGGGTCTGTTTGTTTAGTACAAGGGTGTCCAATCCTGGTCCTCAAGGGCCGCTGTCCTGAAGGTTCTGGATGTTTCCCTGCTCCAGAACACCTCCACAGAGCTTGATAACGACCCTTCATTAGAATCAGGTGTGCCGGAGCAGGGAAACGTCTAAAGGACAGCGGCCCTCGAGGACCAGCATTGGACACCCCTTAGTACATAGTATAGGACAGAGGGTTAGAGTAGGGTTGGACTGTATGAAGTGGGTGAATTGCGTGTGTCTTCCAGGTTGTCTAGGAAGGTGGAGCGTGACCTTCTCGCGGAGGGACATCTGCGTTTGGGCCGGGACCACCGTCACGCTACCGTGTCGCTATGACTACCCGTCCGGTCACACGGTGAGACGGGTCTCGTGGTTCCGCGTGTCGGCCGAGGGCAAGAGGGAGCTGGCCTACCACTCGGACCCCTCCATGATCAGCTTGTCGTACCGAGGACGCGTACGCTACACGGGCAGCCAGAGGAGCTGTGGCGTCCAGATCACAGGCGTCAAGCTGAGCGATGGCGGCCAGTACCACTTCAGGTTCGAGACCGAACACCCCCAGGGACGATGGACCTCCCCCGACACTGTCTCCCTGACCGTCACAGGTAAAAGCACCGATATGAGCTTGTAACAGTGTAGTTTAACAGTGAAATAACACAAGAGATATAAGGAAGTACTGTACAGCCAATGAGAGGACATCGATGGTTTGGTACTGCTACTTGGGCAGCGCCGGTGGTTCAGTGGTAGGATTCTTGCCTACCATGAGCAGAAGGCATGGGTTTCATTCCAGGTGGGGGTCCGAATCCAGGCCAATGCATTGAATATGTGTGCGCCTGTGAAATGTCCCCATTGTGGGGATCATAAGGGATCATTTCTTCTTTCGTCTTCTTCAATGGTGACAATTAGTAGGAAAGGTTCAACATTTCGACTCCCATCCAGAAGTCCACACAATATTTTTATCTAAGAATTGACTTCTGGATGGAAGTTAAAACATCTTTATTTTGAAAATTGCGTCCAGATAACTACCTCTAAAACTTTTTCTACAATGGAACACTCCTGGACAAATGATGGCATACCCTGACTTAATGGGAACAATACTTAATTGAAATACTGGCAGCAGAATTGTGTGAAGGGAATGTGAACCGTATCAGCTAACGGACAGTGGTGTGTACCTGTTTGTTCTTGTGTTTTGGGTGTTTTTCAGACCTCCAGGTTCAGGTGCACCCAGCCAGGACTGCCAACATGTTTGCCCAGGGGGAGACAGTGTACCTGGGCTGCCAAGCCCGAGGCTGCGGGGCGCCTGGCCGGGCCCTGGCTCTCTACAGGAATGGTCTCAATCTGGGCTCGCCTGACCGATGGATCACTGTCTATAACTTCGACAGCCAGCAGGCCGGCACCTACACCTGCCGGCCAATCCCACCGCAGAACGTCCAGTCCCCGCCCCTGGTCTTAGCGCTGGGATGTGAGTGGTCGTCATGTCTGTCAATCATTGTTAGCCACATTAGCATGCACAAGGTACATGTATCCCACCATCTCTCTGTTTATCGTCACATATATATTAGGTTGTTGTTCTACCTCTCCTCATTCTCTTGTCTTTGCCTAATTCCCCCCTTCTCCTCCCCCCCTCCTGACAAAGATGCCCCCCGCTCCACATACGTGACGGTCCATCCCGGGGGGCAGGTGTCAGAGGGGGAGTCGGTGACCTTGACGTGCAGCAGTAGCGGGGCGCCCCCCGTGGAGAGCTTCGCCTGGTTCAAGGACCAGGAGAGCGGCAGCATCCCGGACAGCTTCAGCCCCCAGCTCTCCCTGCCCAGGGTGGCGCACACCGACCACGGGGAGTACTCCTGCGTGGCGCGGAACCCTCTGGGCACCGAGCGCTCCAAAGCCGTCCTGCTCAACGTCAGCTGTGAGGAGCGCACTCTCTCCCGAACGGCTGCCGCCCCCCCCCATCCCCCCACCCATCCATCCACCCACCCAGCTAACCTATAACTTTAACTGCTATCGCTTTGTAGCTAGATGTTATTAACTTGGTTTTGAGATACCCTACTTTTAGGTTTTTGTAACGCTGAAAAGTCCAAGATAAAATAGTCAACAACCTATTTTGTGTGTGTGCGAGAGTGTGTGTGTGTGTGGGGGGGGGGGGGGGGGGGGACGAGAGAGACGGATTGAGAGGGAGAGAAAGTGGTTGCTTCAGTTCAGTCTGAACTTCAACTTCCTCAACCAGATATAGGCCAAGCTATGACTAACATCTTTCCGACAGACACAAACCTGCTAACTCTGCATTGCATCTGACCACAATAAGAGATCGCTCATCATTTATCATTACTCTCCCTGCAGTTAAACCATCTATGCTAGTTTAAAAAGAATAATGAAATAAGGATAATGTGCGGTGTCTACATTGCGTCTTTTGATAACGTTTTACGGCTGTCTTTTTATGTGCTGGTCCAGACTCCCCAAAGGGCACCAGGGTTCTCTTCAGCCCTCAGGGTGACATCAGAGAGGGCTCCCCTGTCAACCTGAGCTGTAGCAGCCAAGCTCGGCCCCCTGTGGACCGCTGGGCGTGGTACAGGGTGCTGGGGGACCAGGTGTGGGCCAAAGGAAGCAGCCAGAACCTGTCGTTTCTCAGTGTGCGCGCCCACCACGCTGGGCAGTACTACTGCACGGCCTGGAGCCGCCTGGGCCACCTCACCTCCCCCTTAGCCTCCCTCACTGTGCTCTGTGAGTACCGTGTCCACATACTACTGTTTGTTTATGTGCGCTCTTCAAGTATGGCTGACGTGTTACTGTCTGTCTAAGTGTGTTGTGTGATTACTGCTATTTGTGCACTCATGCGTTTTGTTTAAGTGTAGTGTCTGTCACAGAAAGCTATAAAGGAGTAATGTCTGTCAAGGTACTCAGTAATACTAAGAAACATTTGTTTGGGACAGTTAATGAGCCAGGAATAACTATTACTCACTATTTTGGTTGCCATCAGCTTATTTTTATTTATTTATAGACAGAAGAAATACTAGTCACAATGAAAGCTTAAGAAGGGGAAGCTCTTAAAAGGTCAAATAGGTTAGGGGTTAGAATAGATCTTTATTGTCAATGTCACAAGTACATCGAGATTGAAAGTGCTTCTAGTCAGCGCGACATAAAAGAAAATCCTAGTGCTAAAATTACTAATAAGTGTTAAAATAACCAGAATAAATATACCTGAGACTTTAAAATACCGTGCTCTGGTTAGACAGTAGGTCCTGTCTGGTCTGTGCTTCCCTGTGTTCAGGTGGGCGGAGCCTCTGTGTGTTCAGGTCAGGTTGCCAGGGGAGGAGAGGGGTTGGTCTCACCTCTGTCTGCAACACGACACCAACACCTCCCTCTGTCCTGCAGGGAACTAATCAATCCACCATCAATACCTCCCTCTCTCTCTCTCTCTCTCTCTCTCTCTCCCTCCCTCTTTCTCACACACTCCCTTCACTCTCTTTCTCTTTTGCTGTCTCTCTCCACCTCCTCCCCTTCTTCCTGCTTCTATCTCTTCTTGGCTGCCAATATGTCTGCCTTAACATGTCTCAACTGCTGTCTCTCTGTCTCTGTTACCACACTTTCTCTTACTTTATTATAATCCCTCTCTTCTCTCTTCCACTCTCCTCCCCTGTCTTCCCTCTCCCAGACCCTCCCAAGAACACCTCCGTGCTGGCCCGTCCCTCCAGCGTGGTGGACGCGGGTCGGCCCCTCACCCTGACCTGCAGCAGCCAGGCCAACCCTGCGGTGGATAACTTCACCTGGCACCGCCTGGGCTCCGGCCAGGCCTGGGGGACCCGATCAGGCTCCAGCTACACCTTCCACGAGGTCGGCCCCGGGGAGAGCGGCCAGTACTACTGCGAGGCCCGGAACCGCATCGGAACCCACAGCTCACCCATCCTCACTGTCAGGGTCAAAGGTCAGCTCTTGAAAACACTGGGGTTGTAACATGAATGTCTTTTCTTTATTTCTTTGTTTTATTTTGTTTTGGGAAAACAGCCCAACAAGTTAGGGTTAAAAGCTGACTTTTTTAGCTAACTACAAGCTGAGTTAAAATATAAAAGGCAAGGAAAGTTACTGACGCAAATTCAATTACTGATCTTTAGGGACTGAAAAGTAGAACTGTTAGTTCATCTTGGATGTTAGTTATATGACCGAACTTAGCCCTTGCTTGACCCTTGTAACACTCATGACTATTTGTAACCACTTTCCCTCCACTGCAAAAACGCACCAACGTCTCATGGTCTGAGTGCTGTTTCTGCTTCCTTCTTTTGTTCGTTCAGTTAGTCACTACTGACTGGAACACACACTGAAAAGGACTAGACATCTGATCATACAACGTGATCAAAACACGATCGTCACCCTGTCTGTCTGTCTGTCTGTCTGTCTGTCTGTCTGTCTGTGCCCTCGACCTCTCTCATTCCAAACCTTTTATGTACTTCCTGCTTGGCAGGTCGTCTGAAGGTCATAGCCCTTGCATCGGCAGTGGGCGTGTCCGCAGGACTCATTACTCTCACCGTGGCGATCATGATCAGGTGACAGGATGGAGTCATTGCTAAACAATAAACATTTTTACTTTGCTGTCGATACAAAAGGGTCACAAATATGGACACACATCCACATTTTCAACCACTGACTTGGAATTTCTCTTGATTTTTCCGAACTGATATTGATCCTGAACCAGTTGAATTCCCTCAGCGTGTGACTGTTTGTCTCAATGCAATTTTTGGGTTTTCTCTCTTTCAGTAAAAACATGCACCGTGTAGACATGGAGTCTCCAGACGAAATCAAAAAGGTACGAGTCTCACTTCTTCGAAGGTCTAGAGATCTCTCTGTTCAACTGACGACCGATCTTGCTTTTCCCTATCTCGTTGTCTATCTCCTATCGTGAACGTCGACTTATTTCTCTCTGCCTTCCAGAGAGCGTCTGTGACAGGTGACACTTTCTTCCAGGAGTCTGTCCAGGAGCCGTTTCATCTCAGGCATAGCAACATGTCGGACATCCCGGTACGACCTTTAGAGGCAGACAGAATACATTGGTTATTTAGCTGGTGGGGTTTTTTTTCTCCTGTGAATCCTGGGACACAATGTGATGTCTTCCTCAAGTCCTCCTGTCTTTGTCTGGAGTCATGTCATGACATGTGGCGCAGTCACTTGGGTTCGTAATCAGAAGGTCCTTGGTTTGAACCCTGACTGGGTCAACATGACATTGTGTCCTTGGGCAAGGCACTTCACCCTACTAGCCTCAGGGGGGTACGTCCCTGTACATGCTGCAAGTCGCTCTGGATAAGAGTGTCTGCTAAATGTAAAACGTAAATGTATTTTGACGTTATTTGTCTTGAAATCTGAGGCTCCCCTTCCGCCTCAACCTCTCTTTAGCGCTTTTCTTTTGTGTACGTGTGCATTTGTGTGTGTTTGTGTGTTTGGTATAGGAAGAACCAGAGGAGTTCTCTGAGACCCCCCATCCCGCCATTGTTCCTTTGAAAGAGGCTCCACCCATCACAGAAGCAGAAAGCTCAGCCCTCAACTACATCACTGTCCACTATTCTAGAAAGCCCAGGTAACAGACCTCCTTCACCTCCGCTTCTCTTTCCAACCTTCTCAACCTGGTTTCTCTCCTGGTTTTCCCTCTCACATCGTCCTCATCTTCTCCTCTTCCTCCTCCAGTGGCAGTCTGGATCAGGTGCAGGTCACTCAGCCTAAAGCTAACCTACCACTGGAGGATGCCAGAGGTTCCAAGGATGCTGCCAAAGTCGTTTACACTGTCCTGGCACGGCCTCACCAATAGAGGGCAGCAGAAAAGAAATAAAAACGGCTGACCAAAGAGGAACCAGCAGCATCAGTCGCTTTTATTCCACCTTCACGGAGGACTGGAAGCCTCCTCACACACACACACACATAGACACAACTAAACTGATTGGCAAACTAAACGTCTAAATTACTGGCATTAGATTTCAATTGTCTGTAGCAGCTTAATGAGCGCAGAACACTGTAGCTTTACCTCAGTCTGGCTCACTGTGATTCTGTCAAACTTGTTGATGATTAAAAGCTTTGACTGCATGTCCATTGAGAGCATGCGATGTTAACCACACATCCCTCAGTAGCCAAGATGAGGAAGTCTGTGTAAAGTACTAAAACACATCTGTATGGAATGAACTTGCAATTATGAAAATACTACAGCCTGCTATTGGTTAAATAAATAAAAATTGAATTGTATGCCGCTGTTGATATGTAAACAGATCGTCTTTGTTATCAGGACGTGTGATAAAAACACGGTCCGGTCCATCATCATAATCTTCAACTCAAAACGTTCTTTAGAGTGAATGGAGTCCTATAATCTCCGCAAAATCTGTGTATGACAAACATCCACTGTAGGAGAAACTGCAACGGATACGCTTCATATTAAGCATAGAGTTGTGCCTCATATCCATATCTTGTGGGTTTTGGATGAAATATTATTATTATAAAAATGTCTGAAGGGCTGACAGAACACACGCTTTGCCGATCCCTTCTCCCAGAAACATGTTTTGTCAAAAGATAACAGTGTGCAACACTGAGCTGCCTTCTGCTCACTAGAACAAGCTTGCTTGTCAACATGCACACCAGGGGCCATACTTGCTTCAGACTCTGAGCCACTATCATTCTTCTCATCCTCGTCATTACCCCAAAATAACTTCATGCCTGCTACAAGGATATGCATGGGGTGAAAAAGAACATTTACATGCATGCTGCCAATTTCATGAAGCCTTCTGGGTCATCATCACATCAATCACTATATTATACATTACTACGTCCCGGTCCACCATATTCTCTATTGTATATGATTTTATCTCCCGACCAGTACATACTGTATCCTTTACTCTCTTATTTTACTCCAAGCCTTTTACCCCGTGTGTGCGTTTATTTAATTTGATCCCCTACTCCTTTATCCCTCTTCTCTTCTACCCCCGCGTGCATTGACGAGACTGTATGCAGTTGTTACTTAAGAGTTTCCCCTCGGGGATCAATAAAGTCATTCTGATTCTGATAGACCAAATATTTTTTTCTTGAACATGCTATTAATCGTCTATCCACTAGAGGGCCACACGGGTCCAAAAATGAATATCCGAAGCCGTAATGTGCTACACTGAACCGACCCAGAACCGCCTTTAATGTAGAAACCTGATTTATGATTTATTATGACATTATGTTAGTATTAAACGATTCATTATTAATAGTAGACAGACCGACACAGCCAGATACTGTACATCTGGTGCGCTAGTGCTAGTTAGTGTTAGGACACACCCGGGTCGGATCCCGGGTCCCTCGGGTCTCAGTGTAAACCTCTAATATCCACCACTAGCGATGTAGAGAAAACACGACCTACAAAATGCGGGTAACATGAATGATACCAAATGCTTCGTAAATAAAGTTACAATATCAAAACATTGAAACACAACTTTATTTATTTTTGAATTACAAAGGACATTTTCTTATCGTTTCTGTATAAGATTGTGTGTGTTGCGTCACAGTGCTGAAGGCTGACGGCATCGATCAAAGGTATAAATACCACCAGATCTCACTTTCCACCTCACACTGAAATCATGAAGCCAACTGAACTCATGAAGCTCAAGCTCAAAGAAGCCAATGTGCCAGCGGCCCGGAAGCGGCGCACTGCCCTCCCCCGGCTGGCTGTTATCCCTCCTCCCAATGTCCTGTATTTCAGGTTGAGCAAGGCAGGACACCTGTTTTTACAGGATCCAACACCTGCTCCTGCTGGACCACCTGCTCCTGCTGGACCACCTGCTCCTGCTGGACCACCTGCTCCTGCTGGACCACCAGCTCCTGCTGGACCACCTGCTCCTGCTGCACCACCTGCTCCAAGTGCGCTACCTCCCTTAAGGACAAGATGTCCAACTTTAAGGTTGAGCAACCCTGTAGCAGCACCTGCGCCTGCTGCACCACCTGCAGCGGCTGCCCTGAGGACCAGACCTGCAAGCTCTGCCCGACTGAGCAAAGAAGCCGATGCGCCAGCCGCCCAGGAGCGGCACTCTGCCCTCCCCCTGCTGGCTGATATCCCTCCTCCCAATGTCCTGTATTTCAGTCTGAGCGGGACAGTATACCTGTGTCCACAGGATCCAACACCTGCTCCTGATGGACCACCTGATTCTGTTGGACCACCTGCTCCTGCTGAACCACCTGATTCTGTTGGACCACCTGCTCCAAGTGCGCTACCTCCCTTAAGGACAAGACGTCCAACTTTAAGGTTGAGCAGCCCTGTAGCAGCACCTGCGCCTGCTGCACCACCTGCAGCGGCTGCCCTGAGGACCAGACCTGCAAGCTCTGCCAGACTGAGCAAAGAAGCCGATGCGCCAGCCGCCCGGAAGCGGCACTGTGCCCTCCCCCCGCTGGCTGTCATCCCAAAGCCTCCAGTAACTCCAAAGGCTAGACGTCCAAGACACAACGTCCTGTCTTTCAGATTGAGCGAAGCAGAACACCTGTTTCCACCGGCTCCACCCCCTGCAGCGGCTCCCGTGATGAC
The DNA here is from genome assembly GCA_030340665.1 of Neosalanx taihuensis. Classification (NCBI taxonomy): domain Eukaryota; kingdom Metazoa; phylum Chordata; class Actinopteri; order Osmeriformes; family Salangidae; genus Neosalanx; species Neosalanx taihuensis. Next base: position 2,596,094 of record CM059294.1, on the reverse strand, counting down.
AAGACGTCCGTCTTTGAGACCTGCTGCTGCACCACCTGTTTCACCATCAACAAGTGTGTGCCCCTCTCAGCTGGCTAGAGCCCCTGCTCCCAAGCAGAAAAAGAGGGTTCGATTCAACCTGCCAGACGGGTAGCAGTCCTGGAGGTCCACCACTCCAGGATCTGCCAATCCTGGAGTGTTGGACCTGGTGCCAGTGGACATCGAACTGAGACGGTCCACCACTCCAGGATCTGCCAACCCTGGAGTGTTGGACCTGGTGCCAGTGGACATCGAACTGAGACGGTCCACCACTCCAGGATCTGCCAATCCTGGAGTGTTGGACCTGGTGCCAGTGGACATCGATCTGAGACGGTCCACCACTCCAGGATCTGCCAATCCTGGAGTGTTGGACCTGGTGCCAGTGGACATCGAACTGAGACGGTCCACCACTCCAGGATCTGCCAATCCTGGAGTGTTGGACCTGGTGCCAGTGGACATCGAACTGAGACGGTCCACCACTCCAGGATCTGCCAATCCTGGAGTGTTGGACCTGGTGCCAGTGGACATCGAACTGAGACGGTCCACCACTCCAGGATCTGCCAATCCTGGAGTGTTGGACCTGGTGCCAGTGGACATCAATCTGAGACGGTCCACCACTCCAGGATCTGCCAATCCTGGAGTGTTGGACCTGGTGCCAGTGGACATCGATCTGAGACGGTCCACCATTTCAGGATCTGCCAATCCTGGAGTGTTGGACCTGGTGCCAGTGGACATCGATCTGAGACAGCCCTACGCTGTGCCCTCACTAAGGTCAGCAGATCACTCCTTATTAGTGAACCCAAAATCAAGGAGGAAACTTGATCGCTCTTTCTCTGTTGCGGGTCCAAAACTATGGATTGCGCTGCCCCTGCACCTTAGACAGGCATAGGAGTCCATATCCGTCTTCAAGTCGGCTCTAAAGACTTATCTTTTTACATTAGCCTTTCAGTGATGTGTTGACTTTTACAGTGTACAGTGTGTATCTACCAATCCTAGATCCTGGAGTGTTGGACCTGGTGCCAGTGGACATCGATCTGAGACGGTCTACCAATCCTGGATCTATCAATCCTGGATCCTGGAGTGTTGGACCTGGTGCCAGTGGACATCGATCTGAGACGGTCTACCAATCCTGGATCTATCAATCCTGGATCCTGGAGTGTTGGACCTGGTGCCAGTGGACATCGATCTGAGACGGTTTACCAATCCTGGATGTGGCCGCCAGATGGACGTCTGTCTCTCTGATGGACAAGGAGCGTTATACAAATGACTAAAATAAATAAAAAATAATACAAATTGATGCTATAGTTGTATTTTCCAGCAGATGTCACTGTTGACTCAAAGTGTCCAGCGTTTCAGAGGCCCCGGACACAATTGTTTCAATTGTGTCAGTGTTTCGGAAAGCCTTGGTTTGCCCATCCCTAGCGGATGTTTTATGTGGTTATAGCTCCTACATGGGGACATTAAAAATAAGTAGCTAAACTGAACAATTTCCCATCGCCGATACAATCTATTGCGGCCTAAACAAGATCACTGTTCTGGGATACACCGAGAGGAGTGCCACGCTGAGGCTGCAGGGATGGACGATGCCGCCATGGAGATGAAAGAAGAGGGAGAAGAGGAAGTACATGCCAAGAAAATGGCTGAAGACTGTGGAGTCTCGGGTTCATACGAAGATAGTGACTGTGAGTATATCTAAGATAGTGACTGTGAGTATATCTAGGATGAAGATAGTGACTGTGAGTATATAATATATATCTAAGACTGCCCATGTCGCTGATATAGGAACCTAGTGGAGCTGTGCAAGCTAAGCTAGCAGTAGCAGCTTCATGGATTCACATAGTTGCTAGCTGGCTAACGATCAAGCTAACCATTCCAAGCAGGGTTGTACAAAGGCCCAGCATCTACTGTACATTGCTTTCACTAGTTAATTTAAGCAAGGTAACGTACAATAACGTTCAACTAACAATGGTGGTGGGATTGTCAAACATCAACGGTTACTAAGGACAAGTTTGTGTGGTTGTTAACTTGGACATCGACCTAGTTCAGTTAACAGTGACAACAACACGTTATGACAGCTACTATCAGCTTTATAAACATATCAGCTTTATAAACATATCAGCTTTATAAACATATCAGCTTTATAAATATATCAGCTTAATAAATATATCGGCTTTATAAATATATCGGCTTCATAAAAATATTGGCTTTCTAAATATATTAGCTTTATAAATATGCGTGTCATATTTATAAATCATCAGCTTCGAGTAGCCTGAATGCACTAGTCTTAAGTGGGATGTCTAAATTAAGCTCTCATGGGGGAAACTTTTGGATTAATATCCAATACCCTGGAAGGGTAACATTCAAACCTTCTCACCTTGTGTGCAGTGGTCTGCCTCCCTGAAGAGATAGGCCTATGCATGACTTAAGCTTTCATCTTCATACCTCTGGTTAATCACAACGTTAAAATGCCAAATGAACAACAGGGAATATGTTTGTTTTTAGCTGTGGAGTCAGTGCACGGTATGTTTACATTAAAACATTGTGAAACATTGTGCAAGCAGCACATTTGGGTCAAATATACTGACAATTCAAGGATATCGGGCCAAATTTAATTTACAATGCATGTTGGAGTTGAACACAATGTTGGTTAAGGATAACTTGTCCATGAGTTATTGGAGAGGCTTTTTATAATAAACATTTGGAATGAAGCTTAGAAAGATTAAGTTGATGTCTCTTTAAAGGTGGAAATTATGATTTGATACACAAAATAGATAGATCTATGGGTAAAGAAAATCCGCCAATTTTCGATCACCTATATCCTCTGTACTGAAACTACCATTTAAATAAAATATGATGTGTTTGTTTTTTTCTTTTTTTTTTTCGGGGTCACAGGAGTCGACCTGACCTCCCACTTTCCCCTTTCTATTTTCAGGGGACGGGCTTTTCCGCTGTCTTCATTGTGAAGAAGTCTTTGAAGAGGAAGCAGGCTACCTGGAGCATCAACATTTGCACCCCCAAGACAGCCCTCTAGACTGTCCGGACACTGTTTCCCATGTAGATGGCTTGCTTGTCTCAAAGGATGACGGCCAACAGACATGTTCCATTTGTGGTAGCGTATTTTCAGATTCGAGAGGTTTCCACTCTCACATGATGAAGCATCGTACTGAACGTTCCAAGGGTGACTCTGTCACGCCACATCAAAGCTCGCTGGTGACTAAGCAAAACATTTATAAATGTCAGGACTGTGGTAAATCCTATGTTGCACTTGGCCATTTCCTGAACCATCAGCGCTCACACAAGCAAGCTTCTAAATCTGTATCCCATCTGCTGGCTCACCTGAAAACCAAGTCCTTTAATTGTCACACCTGCGGTCGCAGTTATTCCCGCGCCTCGGCTCTTGACGCTCACCGTCGTTGTCACGAGGTGAAACTGATCAAGTCACGCAACAAGGGCGGAGAGAAAACAATGGCTGCCGGTTGGACCGCAGTGGAAAGAGAAGACAAAGACGAACCAGGTCAGTCAGACAACACACACAATCTTTATGAGTGTCCATGCGGCAAAACCTTAAATAGCCCGTCAGGTCTGAGGACTCATCAGCGGTTCAGCCATAATGATAAATGTACCCCCCCAAATAGAATTAAAAAAGAACCAAAGAGGCAGTTCCACTGCAGCGAGTGTGAAAAGACCTACTCTAGTCGCGTCGCCCTAGTTGGCCACCAGCGTTGGCACAGCAACCGTTCGCGCAACACAGGCAAAAAATTCCCCTGTGAGGAGTGTGGAAAAGTGTTCATGACTTTGACATTTTACTATAAGCACCAGCGTTTGGCTCATAGTGAAGAGGAGACCCCAGCCAAGTCATTCCTTCATCAGGTGTGCCAGCTTCAGAAGAAGGCATTTGAGTGTCAGGATTGTGGGCTTAGGTTTTCCAGGGCCTCTGCTCTTCAGTCTCATCAACTTTGTCACAAAGACGTCTTCAGGGAGACTGAAACGTTGTCCACTAAGCCATCTTCCCCACTACCTCAACGTGAGCATTTATTACGCAACCAGGAAGAAACCAATCACATGGTCACTTCACAGGATACAATTCACAGCCCTGTAAGTGAGAGAGATGACATGCATGTCAATGAAACTGATGAGGACATGGAATATTACGATACTGGGGATTTTAATGTAGAAGTGATCAGTTTAAGTGCATCTGATGGTTCAGTTGAGGATGAAGATGAGACCCTTGAGGAACTGAATCCTGATCTTGAACTACTGTGTGAATCAGACCAGGAAGGGAAAGATGAGATGGAGTCAGAGATATCAAATATTGCACATCAGCCCAAAGAGGGCATTGATCTTAAAATTGTTCAGATTGACTTTGAATCATTTCAGCACCACAGAATAGATGACCAAGATGAGCAGCGGGATACGATCCCATTTCATGTGGAAAAGGATCAAGAGAAGAGTCCGGTCCAGCCTATGGCTGTTAAAATGTACGTTTGTGACGTATGCGGGCATGAAACAAAACATCAAGCAACGCACTACAATCATGTGAGAAAACATGAAGATCGAAAACCTTACAAGAATGTATTATACCAGCTTGCGGGACTAGAGAAAAACACCTTCAAATGTGAAGAGTGTGGTAAATGTTTCTCTCGTTCGTCCGCGCTGCACTCTCATCAAAAACACCATCCTAAAACCAAACCTCACCAGTGTCCTGATTGTAAAATGTCTTATGCTCATTTGAGTGGATTGTTCAACCATCGTAAAAGCTGCTCGGCTAAACAGGAATCCCAGGATAACTCCCCTGAAACTAAAAAGGAAGCGTTCAACCCAAAGAAGACTCTCTTAGGCCCGAAGGTTTATCATTGTGATCAGTGTGGAAAGGGGTTCTGGTCTTTAGGTGCCTACTCCCACCATAAGCAGCAACAAACTCAGTGTGCTGAAGTGAAGGAGAGGAAGGTTCCGTCCACTCCGACACTGCATCCTGTCAACGGTCGTCCGCGCGTTCAAATTGCCTGTCCTGTGTGTGGAAGAAAGTTTCGCAATGGAGGTACCATGAAATCTCACATGCGGAAGCACGAGAACGGAAATCACAAGTGCGACCTTTGTGGCAGGTCTTTCCGTCTCTTCTCCAGCCTTCTCAGGCACCAGGCCGTGCATTATAATAAACTCCTTCCTCCTCCCATCAAGTCCTTTCAACATGAAGTAGAACAAGTGAAGAAGAACACATATAGCTGCCCAGACTGCGGGAAACTCTTCTCTCGTGCTAAGGCACTGCAGTTCCATATGAAAAGTCATGGTTACGAGACGAGTTACTCCCCCTCGTCACCCAAGTCGGCTCTCGAGATAGGGGAGCTTCAGTGCCCAACATGCCACGCCCATTTCAGCAAAAAGTCTTTACTGCATTCTCACCAGAAGCTGTGCAGAAAGAAAGAACTTAATCTGAGCCAGGCTAGCGATACCATTCTTCCTTCTTCCTCACTTGAAAATGCTTCCCAGGACAAGACACTGAAATGCCCCACCTGTTTGTCTTCTTTCGACAGTAGTCTCTCGTTGCAATATCACTGTAAACAATGCAGAAGGCAGGACAGGAGGGCAAGTGATGATGCGGGTGTAGGTGAGAAGCAGCAAGGGGTTCTAAACCAGCACGACGATGGAAAGGAAGAAAATAAACCCCAACTTTTGGATAAATCTGCGTCATCCAACATCTCTGCACTGAAGTACAAATGTAAAGACTGTGAAAGAAGCTTTGCAGTTGTAGGAGCGCTAAATTTCCACAAGAGAATTCATCTCAAGGGTCACAAGTCTAAATCAAAGATAAAGTTGCAATCGTACGTCGTCCATAAGAAACTTAACCAAGGGGAGAAATCAAAAGGACAGTTTGTCTGTTCTGAATGCGGTAGACACTTTGTTTCCAATGCGGCCCTTGGTACTCACAAACGATGGCACACAGATAAGAAGTTTGCTGGGTCACTGGTTAAAGATGACACCACAAATTCAGTCAGGTCACTTGAAAACGGCCCATTTCAATGCAACAAGTGTGGAAAGGGGTTCTTCTACCTGTGTGTGCTGCGTCGTCACCAGATATACTACCCGCCATGTCAAACCAGAGGAAAACCAGAGCCAGAAGTTGACGTGAGTGTTGAAGGCAACACGACCGTCTATACCGAATTTGCATGTCCAGAATGTAACCAGACATTTGTGCGAGGCTCACTTTTAGCTGCTCACTATGAAAGTGAGCATAGTATATCAACTGACCACGTAGATCTTCGGGGACACCAGTCTCAAGCCATGTCCAATAAGCAGGTCCCAAAGAAACTGGCTGTTAAACCCATCAAATCTGAGGATATGCCATCCCAGATTCTTAGAGCAAAAGCTCACCAATGTCCTCATTGCGACCAAAGCTTCATGAAGATACGGGGTTTACGTGCCCACAAATGGCAAGCCCACTCTAAGCGTGCGAGGAAAGGGAGGCGTCCTTTGGAGTCGCCACACAACGTTGTAGAAAGACAAAATGTTCAAGCCAAGAAAACTCACTTGGACGTGGTCACAGGTGGCCCCACTGTTGTCACGCCCAAACAAGTGTCTGCCAACAAAAGAAAAGTTGGAGGCAAAATAAGAAGGATGGGTAAGGCTCCCAGCTCCCAGTCTCCCAGTCTCCCGCCTCTAAAATCAATCCCGTGCCTGGATTGTGGAAAGCGATACAGTTCAACAGGGGCGCTCTATAATCACAAGAAGGTGTGTTTAGTTCTCAAGAAGGAGATCAAACCAGCCTGTTGGACTGTGACCGAGGACCTTTTGCTGCCGCTTTGCTTGACTGAGCCCGCTGTCAAATGCTTCTTTAAGTGTCACAAGTGTGGAAAAGCTTTCCCAACTGAGGAACAACTAGATGCTCATAAGGACCTGGCCAAGAGTCGACCATTTTGCTGTGCCCTCTGCTGTCGTGGTTACTGGACAGAGACCCAGCTTCAACAACACCTCGCTTGGCATGATGAGGTTCGCCGACGCCACCCTACCGAGCTTCGATACCGACTTAGCACGACTATGACCTCCGGCCCCACCCAGCTAGGCAGCCCGCTCTGCGATAAGAAGCCTTCCCTCAAGCAATCTCCTATGCAGACACCTGTTCCCCGGTCACATAATAGCCATAAGTGCCAGCACTGTGGCAAAGCTTTCCTCTCACCTGCTGCACTGCTCAACCATGAAGCTCAGCACAACAGCAACGACTCCTATCATTGCTCCCTTTGTCCCAGGACGTTCAGTGAGATCAGGGATCTCATAGACCATCACCAGGAATGTATGGGTGATGACAAAGGGCAGACGGACGCCCGTGCTGCTGTCTCTTTAAGAGACACAGATGGCCTTACTTGTTTTGAATGTGGAATTTCTTTCAGTCAAGAAACTGAGTTGCATCATCATTATATCGAACATGCTCGTGGGACCTGTTAGAAAAGTCAAGAGTTTCCGCAAATTTTGGGACAAAACTAATATTTTGGTGGATTTGGTTAATCCATACAGGTTGTGTAGTTCTGGGTTAATTGCTGCAAATATTACCTTGTATTTATCTCAGACCTAAAGCTCCATCAAATCCACACAGAACTAGTGAATATGTAATAGCAATTCTGACTTGATGGGTGTCTTCTTAGTGTGCAAGTACGTAGATTTTGACAAAGAATCATGCAGCATACTAACTACCTTTTCTTTATGCTGAGATTCTTTTACCTCTTACAAAAAAGTTGTATGTTTTTGAGACAAACATAGCTGTTTGGATTGAGTATGCAAAAGGGGAAAGTTAAAAAGGCCTCTATGTAATGCTATAGTTGTTTATAGTTTTGTTAATATTACTACTTTTTTTGCCTTTCTTTTGTGTAGTATTGAAACCAAAACTGTACCTATGTTGATAAGATGTATCTTTTTCCTGATGTCACTACAGAATCTTACTTTTGATGTTATTTGGCTAAAAGTGCATTAGTTAATGTATTTGTGTTTCTGTAGATGGCTACCGGTAGTGTGGTTGAGATTAAATAAGTATATTTTAATGTTGTTTTCTTTTCCTGTCTTCGATACAATTTGATTTCGATGAATAATCACATGATATTGGCCTAATCCTTTTCTATACGTACCGTCGCATTAACGCATTTTCCCAGAATGAAAAAACGTCAAGTAAATAACTGAACTGTAGTTATTTGTGCCTCTGTGTTCTTATTGTGTGATGTCATTCATTGGTCGAAAGTAGGAAGAGTCGTAGGACGGGTTGTGTGAACTGAAGTACGTCTCAGTATGCTCTCGGTTTCAGTTCAGCGACTTAGTGTACTTCTATCACCAATATGTTATGTTGATTAAGATACAGAGGTCTACTCTGAGAACAATTTACTACTGGGGGATGGAGTAGGACGAGAACCAGAGCGCTATTTTAGAGTTGCAACCGCATCTGCTATCAAGCAATGACCTTTTTTATGTTAAGTGTCATCAGAAATGACTTGAATCCAGTGTAGGGCTTTTAGAGGGGGACAGTATTGTGGCTGAACATGTTGGTCCCGTCAGTGAGGAGAACAACCACAGTTCTGTAAGTTTGTGTTTTCTGTTGCAACATTATTCTACTACCAGCAGGGGGCGCTGAAATGCACTCTGTAAAATGCAAATGTTGCATGTTTCAGATTCAGAATACTTAATTTATCCCGAGGGAAACTCCTTCGTATCAACGGCACACATCTACACCTCATCTAGTGAACCATTTAGGCCCTGTATATGTAATACAATACAAAATGTACACATTTTAAGTGGCCAAGATGCAAAATAAGAACTTTGCACAATACAGGAATGAGGGGAGGGAAATGTACTGGACTTTAATATTTGGTCCTAGTGTGTAATGTTCTGTATTCTCTCTTCTCCAGTGACCCTCAACACCATGAGGTGCCATGACTGTGGTAAGAAGTTCACCAGCTGGGAGGCCTTCAAGACTCACCTGCGCATGCATGCCTTGGAAGAGGAGGGCGGACGACGGAGGATTAAAAAAACCAGGAAAGCCAAATCTCAGATCGGCACAGAGGAGCCTGTTCTGGAGAAGGAACCAGAAGCGTCTTCCCCGGAAACTGCTGCCAAGCAACGCTCGGGGTGCAGTGACGTAGACGTAGATGGGATTGAAAATGAAGAGGACGGTTTGGGAAGTCCCAGGCAGATGAAGACCGGCCCTGTTTTTACCAAAGAAAGAGGGAATGTCGCCCGCTCCCGCAAGGCTTACATTTGTTCCATCTGTGGGAAGGTTTACTCCTACCTGGAGTCCTTCAAAAATCACCAGACCTTGCACGAACAGGAATCTTTAAGAAACCAGGATTATAAATGTTCATACTGTGGAAAATTCTTCTGGCGTCCATCTTTCCTGCTGGCCCATCTAAAAGAGCACGAGCCGACCGAACAAGCTGATGAACCTGCGCCTAAATGCGACTTGTGTAAGAGAGAATTTGCCTCCCGGCAGTCGTGGCTGGTCCATCTTGAAGTCCACAAGAAGAAGCCATATTGGTGTCTCTCCTGTTCGAAAGGCTTCAAGGACGAAGACTCGCTGAACCAACACCTGCGAAACCACGAACTCAAGCCTCACAAGTGTGATAAGTGCTTTAAAACCTTCCGTGTCGAGGCAGAGCTGCGTTATCACTACAACACGCACACGGGTAACAAACCTTACAAATGTGTCATTTGCAAGAAGAGGTTCTACAAACTTGCCACCCTTATCACGCATCGGAAGAAGCACATAGCGGGTCATTTTGGGTCCGACAAAACCCCTCTGGGAAGCAACAGCATGAACAGTAAGAGAAGGGTGTCTAAATTGACAAAGCTGATCTTCAGTGACATGTCTAAAACACCGAATGAGGGAGAGGAGGAGGAGGAAGACGGGAGTGAAAATGTGGCGTCTAATTTTCCACTGGAAGAGGAAGAGACAACAAGGGTGTTTGATCAGAAGGAGTGGGAGTGTTATGAATGCAGCATGTCGTTTGATCTGGAACATGAATTACACCAGCACTACATGAAACACGCCAGAGGAGAGGTGCCAGTCTGACGTATTTTGGAGCATGAATATTCTTCTGGTGCACTCTGGAATTTGAGAGTAACATCAAATACGTTCATCAAGTCGTTTTTTTTTTTAGTTTTTTTTTTTTTACTGTAGCAATACAAATTCATTCTAGATTGAATTGTCTTATATTTTCAGGGAGTGGGATTTCGGTGAAAAGATACAATTCCTAGGTATTCGTTTGAGTTATTTTAGTAAACCATTGAGTCATATTCAGATGCAGTTTTGGTTTTCTATGTTTTTGTTTTGGGTGCTTTGAGTATAATGTAATAATCAGCATAATGCGAATCTACAGCGTATCCGTTTCAATCACCTTCTTTCTTTCTGCTTTTTTTGTCATTGTGGAATAAAAAGGAATTTGTTTGAATATTTTTACATTGATTTTTGCATGCTTACAAATAAAAACCACACCATTCTTTATAGCTTGCTTTACATTGTTTATATAATAAAGTAACTACTGAACTCCTTTAGAATCTGAGATTGGAGTTTTTGTGTCACAGCTGGAGTGTTGGATGGATGAAGAATCTCTCTGAGGGAGCAGGTAGGCCGGACTGTCCGCCTGTCCCCTGTCCAGGGGGGAAAAAACTTTAGTCTCCGTCTCCTCTCTTCTCCTCCAGGCACTGTCACAGTTGTTCTGGTTGCTGTGTTTACGGAGTAATACTTTACCGCCAAAGTATTTCCCACAAGAGGTACATTGCACCTGTAGAGGGTTGCACCTATATGGAGCAGAGACAAATACACAATGTACGTTCTCTTGACAAATCTCCACAGTAGTCAAGCTGTAACACTCATATGGCCTACTGCAACAACGCACATAAATCTATGTTAATAAACATACTTTACCTGTGTTTCTGGAACGTGCGAGGAGATCTGAAATTACGAGAGCACGTCTGACATATCAGCGATTGTCTGATCGTTTTTTTTGTCATGTGAACACCACTACTACTGGTAGTCTGAGCAGGACCAGGTTTGGAAGAGGCAGCACAGATTTGGTTGCAAGGATGAGGTAAATGGGTGTAAGCCTGGTGCTGGGCGAGCTGAAGTCCTCTATTGAACACCCGGGGGCACGTGTTGCAACGGTGTTTGTGTCCAGTCTCAATGTGATGGTGCAGCAGGTAAAACGCCTTAAAGGTGAGTTTACAGAACCGACAGGTGTGTCGGATCAGAGTTTTCTGGTCAGACCTGTGTTGCTGTGCGGGTAGAGATGATTTCTGGAGGCAGGCAGGTTTTTCCAGTGTTGATGTTAAATAGTGATTAATGGGATAGCTGGCTGGGAATCTGTCTGCTGGCTGAAGTGAGACAGAGTTGGAGGATACTGGAGAGTTTTGGCTCTGGGGTTTCATCTTGGAGCCATCGGGCTCATTCTGTAGTGAGGAGGGGTGTGAGTTAGGCCCTGGAGGGTCAAGAGAAGAGGAACCCATCAAAAGGTTCTGGAGGGACTCGGACGTAGCATGGCTTATGTATGGGTCCATTTTTAGGGAACTCTGGAGATTTCTCTGTTTTAAATCTCTCCTCGTAGGACAATAAGCACATCTAGGTGGACTGTTGTTCGCCCTCCAGCCACAATATTGGCAAAAAATCATTGGATCTGGGCCCAAAGACACAGAATGTACTGATGAGCAGGAGGAAGCAGCATATCCTGAGGACCAAAAAAGAAAACACATATTTTTTATTGGATGCAGTCAGTCATAACTTACAGCCCTGCTTTAGTGCTTTAGAGGAGATGGCTGCATTAGAAACTTGTGTGCTGATGCTATTTGTTGCATGATAAATACCTTCATTAAACCCTGACTGGCTTTTCGGTGGTCCACTTGGAACCGACATTTCTCGTTTTATCTATCCAGTGTTTAGGTAATCTTATAGTTGAGGTCATGCAAATTACAAAATGCATGTCTTAATAACTCACCTTATGTTTTTGTTATTGAGTTTGAATAGAACCCAGTAAAAACTATATCATACAGTATAATGAATTAGAAAGGACTAACTTTGTTTGGTATTTGACCATAAAACACAAACTCCTACTAAATCAATTCCATAACATGAGTGGTGTGAGATACTAATTAAACTACTTCTAACGTACAAATCAATAATGCACACGACCCCGTTAAGTATTCGCCTGTTGCTGCAAGATGAACATAAGTAATTGCAGTAAATATAATCTAGTCGTGTCTAATATTCCTGCTGAGTTTGACTACTGTACCTGCAGGTGATTTAATGAGTTCGTATGAGAAAGCGGACGTGTCTTTTAATTAGTTTGAAGACAGGCCATATCAAATATTCCTTTGTCAACTTGTTATCATTTTAATTTAAATGGTTTGCATTTGTAGTTGCTAGGCGTTATTTTACAATTCAATATAACCTTTCATTCTAAACTCCGTGTCTTCAAGGTTTGAAGAAATTAAGAAACAGATGATACGACATCTACTAGTAACAATCTTAATCCCATAAAAAATACACGTTTAAACAAATTCCATATTAATTTTAAATACACATTGACATATTAGTTGCAGCCCTCAGCTCTCTTTATTACTTATTGGCAGTGTCCAGTCATAATGGATTATTTGTGGAAGGAAAGAAAATCCGTAGAACTACTGAATTCAGGCCACCTTTTCAAACCTCAGGTCCATTATAACACTTCAATATAAAAATACAGTGATCGAATTATGAGTGTGGCAGGAGAATTTTGTCTGCTTAATGCAGTAAATTAAAACATTTTACAACCAACAGGCCTAAAAGAATGAACAATTAAATCTCAACATAATCCTATACTCATTCAGTTATATAATTTAGATCATAATCAATAATTGCAGTACTTTGCTTGATAATTCATCACTTTAAATGACTCCCAAAGTTAATAAATACACGATTCCTTTAAAAATAAATCGGTCATTCATACATTCACTCCAACATTGTGAATTAAAAATTTAATGGGGGCCCTTTTTTGTAAATAGTTAGTTTCCAAAAATTTTAGATGAGAAAATGAAAGAAAAACATGACAATTTATTATTATTTTTTTAAATAATTTTAGAGAGGCCATGTCGCTCAACATATTATACGCATTTCACACAAGCACTTCTAAAAGAGCCATAAAACACAACAAAATTATATTTATGGTTTAAAATAAATCAATTATAAAATGCCGAAACCAACATGATGCCGAGTAAGACAGGTTTACAACAAAATGTAACATGTTTTGGTTAGTCTAACTAACAGTGAGTGGACAGTGGATCAACAACATGCCTTTGTAAACCTCACATTTACCAAAAAACACTCCAGACTGCAGTCTTATTGTCAACTCATGATCAGTCAAAACTCCAACGGTAAAAACAAAACTCAAACCCCTTTCCACTAAAAGCCCACCCCCCCCTCCCACCCCACCTCCAACTTTTAATTCTTTTTTTTTTTTTTAACTCATGATTTAAAAAAACACCCCCTCCGTCCCTCACCCATCAATTATCTCTTGCTCCGTCCTGCTGTCTTCTTCCCCTCTTCTGGGTGGCTCTTCTGGTGGGCCTTCATGTTGCTCTCCCTACCGAAGCTTTTCCCACAGGTTGGGCAGGCGTAGCGGCCGGTGCTGTGCACTCGAGCCTTGTGGGCCTCCAGCTGCTCCGGGCGAGCGAAGCTCTCCTCACACTCCTGGCAGGGGTGGGCCTTCTTGGGGGTGTGCTTCTCCTTCTTGTGGGCGCGCAGCTCAGCCAAGGCAGGGAAGGTGAGCTCACACTCAGGGCAGCGGTGGAGGCGGGATGCATCAGCCTTCGGCTCCTCCTCCACGGCAGGGCCTTGGTCTTCGCCTGCAGCGGCGGGCTTCTTTCCTGCGGCTTTACCGCCAGCGTGCTTCTCTTTCTTGTGGGCGCGGAGCTGGACCAAGCCGGGGAAGGTGAGGTCACACTCCGGGCAGCGCTGCTGGCGGGACGGAGCTGCTTTCGTTTTTTTATCTGCGGCGGCGGCCTCCTTGCTCGCAGCCGATTTGGGGGGACGTCCTCGACCCGGTTTGGCTTTCGGCTCGGCTACAGCCGCTCCGGCGGCGTCTTGCGTCTGGTTGCTACCCTCCACCTCTTCCTTCGCCTCCTCGTCGTCCTTCTTTTTCTTCCACCTCCCCTTCTTCTCGACGCCGGCGGCGTCTTCGGGTTTCGGGGCCCGTCCTCGCTTCTTGGAGGCGTCGCTGCCGTTGCACTGCTGGTCCCCGGCGTGGTTTTCCTGGTGCAGCAGCAGCTCAGCTTCGGTCTCGAAGCCGCGGGCGCACTTCCCACAGCGATGGGTCTTGGCGCTGTCGTCGGCGTCCGCTCCGTCCTCCGCTTCGGGGCGGGGGTGCTGGGCCAGGCGGTGAGCACGCAGCTGGGCGGGGTTCCGGAAGGTCTCGTTACAGTCCTTACACACGAACTGACGCTCCGGACAAATCTGTCTCCTGTGGGTTGTTAACTGAAAAGCAGAGAGGGGGGGGGGGGCAGAGGGCGTGACGACGTTAACATTTTCAACATTTCGACACGAGGACATCAGACGTCCACATCCTCATTTTGCCACCGACCTCGGAGAAGGTCCGGAAGCACTCGTGACAGTAAGGGCACTTGAAGGGCTTGTCTTCCTTGCTGTGGGTGGGCTGGTGCTCCGTCAGCTCTTCGGAGGATGAAAAGGTTCGGTCGCACACGTAGCAGGTGAACAGTGTGTCTCCCTGTAGGGGCAGAGACAGAGATGGAGACATATGATGCATCACAGAAAAACACAAACAAAACATTGCCAAACATGTACTCAGATTTCTTTAATTAGCTGTTAGTTGTACATTTAATTTAATACATGTAGTAACACACACATGAACACTGTATAACTCAGGGGTAGGCAACCCTGGTCTTCCAGAGCCACTGTCCTGAAGGTTTTAGATGTTTCCCTTCTCTAGAAAACCTGATTCTAATGAATGGGTCATTATCAGGCTTCCGCAGAGTTTGATAATGACCCATTCATTAGAATCAGGTGTGCTGATTCATCTCAAACTTTCAGGACAGTGGGCCTTGAGGACCAGGGTTACCTACCCCTGCTATAACTCCATACATACACATGTAAAGGTGCTGGTGTCGTGTACCTGCTGGAGCTGCTGCTTGTACTCCTCCCTGTGGCTCTTCTTCATGTGTCTCTCCTTGGCTTTGGAGTTGCAGAAGGTGATGAAGCACTGGAAACACTGCAGGTTCTCATGCTGGTCTGAAAACAGAGCGGGGCTATACAAGTTAGGACAAGTCACCGTGTTGTCTCTGTGTCACTGTGTAAACGAGGGAAATACCAGAAAGCATTGTGCAGCACTGCTTTGCAAGCAGTGGGTAATACAGCTGTATGGACGTGATTTAGTTCCTCATCTGGGCTAAGTAACTGAAGTAGTCCTGAATAATTTGAATTAAAAGACCAACCTAATACCCTTTAAACTAGTTTTAGCCATTTAGTTGATCAAAACATCCACTTAATAACTCACATGGTTGAATGACCGTGGGTGGAGGTGCAGGCTTGGTGGTGATGGTGGGTAAGGTTTTCACTGGTTTAGGTTCTTCAGCTGGAGGGGCCGGCGGTCCCCGTCCCATTACTATCTCCTCTACGTTCAAAATACCCGAGTCCATCTTGAGCTGATACAAACCCCCTCTGCTGATGACAGAAAGGACAAGATGCAATCAAGCACAGATTTGATGAAATTGAATCCCTAACTTAGTTTCACAGGAAGCTGAACATGTTTGGAAGAAGCATGCTGGAAGCAAAGCTGCACCATGATTGTGACAAGCTAAGCTGACTCGTGCCACATTGATCATACGTCTTTTATGCGATAAGACCACTAGATTGAAGCAGCCTCTAAAAACAGCCTCTAAAAACACTCCCAGCCTCCTTTAGGGTCAGATGTAGAGCTAACTTAAGACAGGAGGAGCGACACGGAATAAGGCCTTCCTAATGTAACTCCAGCGCTTCCTAGCTAAAGCTAACTTATTTTACTATCCATCAAATTTGAACATTTGCAGTTGTAAAGTTTACGCCAAATTATTAAATAACAAGACGTTATTATTAATAGCCATTCCCACTGAACATCACTGTTAAGCAGTAAGCAAGCTAATGCTACAGTTTGTTAGCAGCAAGTTCGGAGCTACTTTGAATGTGCTAACAACGGCTAGCTAAGGCTAGCTAGCAACAGTTCAGGACTTTCCTTTGCATTTACTAATATATAATTAGTTACCACTAACTAACTTAATTACGAAAATAAATATCAATAGATACCCACACTTATGGATAGCGTGTTCTCGAGCGCAGTTTGATAACATTTAAATAGTTAATATAAAGTTAGCTAACCAGTTAGCCGCCAACCAACCTCAATCGTATTGTGTCAGTTTGGGCAAGAAGCGTGACGTCATCACAGACAGAGAATCGGACTTAAAAATAATAATGTATGTTTCATATTATTGCGATTATAATCCATATTTAATTTGAGCCTACTCCACAAAAATACCACCTCCGGCCGTATTTAACTATATGAACGAAGTGGCTTCAAACAAGTAAACCAAGAAATATATCACATCTCACGTGAGAATTCAGGAATATCATGTTTTTATTTAAGTTTCAATATTAAATGATGATCTATTCAATTCACAGTATGTCATGTATGAAATAAACTTCATAGCAGTCAAGAGGCCACACATACACAAAATCATGTCTTTCAGGAGTGAATAGTCTCCTGATAATGACTACAGTTTCAACATACATATTCACATCATATGTTCAATGCAAATCTAACATTTCTCTCATACACAAGACAATAATTGTCTACACCCAAAAACTTGCTGACTGATAAAAGGGAGAATGACTAGCAGAAAAGCATCTCCTAATAAATACCACAGGAAAGTCCTATTGGGAACCATAAAAAATATTGCAGAGCGGCAATGCAATGATACTGGCACTAAGATGGTGAACTCGTGCAAAGAGAAATACTGAGGAACAGATGGGAAACGATTGAGTATCTGAAACAAAAAAACAAGTGTTTAAATATGAAACACTTAAATAATAATTTAAATGTAATAATTTAATCTGGTTCATAGAGATAAACAAAAAAATACTGGTAAACAATCAGAAAAACCCATGACTGTGGAAATTCAAGAAACAGTTGTGGTTGCGAGAGATACAGAGAAACACACAACACTTGAGGCAGCGCACCCGAGACGTTCTCTCACAGCCTCCGAAGCGACACCTGCCCTCCTCCCCTTCCCCAACCTGCTCGGGCCAGTGGCCCGAACCGTCGTACCGAGTTGCTGCGTCTGGCAGAGGCTCTACCTGCACCAGACCAGGGTTCGGATGCACACCTTGGGTATGCACTGTCTGAGCTGGTGGCTGTGGAGGAATAGAGTCCTGGGTGTCCGAATTAAGGATGAGGGCCTTGGAAACCTCCAGCCTGAATGCCATGAAGTTCAAAGGCTCCGCCTCAGATCCAGGACAGTAGTCCTGCCGGTAATGCAGCCACGAGTTGACCAGAGCCACATCCGTAAGGTACCAGAGGACCGCTTGAGGCCAGCAGGATGTGGCCAATGCTGACTTTGGCGTGCGGTAAAGTTCTCTCAAGTCTCTGTTAAGACGGGCCGCCTTTTCAGTTTTTTCAAAATTGTCGACCAAAGATGCCATATAGAGCTGCCCCTTTCCAACGGTGGACAGGATGAAGCCATGATGGGATCTGCGGAGCATCAATTTCCCGTCTGAACTGACAAACTCGTCCCCGATCTGCCCACGGGCTCCCCCCACTTTGCCTGCACTGTGAACACCCACCTCAAGGAGGCGCTCTAGCATCGCTGGAGTTGAGAGTTCTTGCTTGCAGAGATACACCCTCCCATTTCTGGGAACCATTTTCTCAACGGTGCCCTCTTTGTTGGAGAGATCCAAACTGAGATCCAAATTTAGGACCATACCAGAGGACCCCAGTAAGACAGTGCAGTTCAGAGAGGGCTGGTTGTTATTGTGGTTGACTGCCCTATCTGTCAATGGGATGGTGTATTGGTCAATTCCATGGTCCCCCTCTCGCCTTAGCATCTCACATCCCGCCTGGATGCGGTTCAGTATGGGTCGCACCCTCCAAAGGGGGTCCGTTTTAATCGCATGGCAGTTTGGCTGTTCCGCACCCCTTTGTACATTCCGAGAAGTGATGGAGTTTCCACTCGTCATAAAAGCAGCACTTTGATCATGCATTTGACTTGGAATGTTACGACTTTGGCCACTCCGGTCTGATCCAGTTCTGACGGGGTCAGAGGTGAGATGAGTTGGAGTGTCTTGGGGTCTGTCCTCGTCACGTCGCGTGTCCCCACACACAGTGTTACTTCTGCCTCCCGCTCTGCTCGCGGTGCCGTCTCGGTCACGTCTTTCGTCCCTAACGTTGGCAGTGGGTGGAGACGCTAGCTTTAGTTGGCGGGAAATCTGTGAAAAGCGAGAGGCCGACATGGCCTCGGCAATCAGTGGAACCCTGGTGAAGTCCTGCCAGTAGAGCTGCAGACTGGGGAACTGAAAGAAACAAGCCAATGAGATTAGATTCAACTTTATTGTCATTACACAGGTACAAGTACAGGGTAAGCAAATACAGTTAGCATCCAACCAGAAGTGCTGTTGGTAGTTTAGTACAAAATAAAATACAAAATGATATGACTCAGTGGGCACTAACCTTTAAAGTTCCCATTGCAATGTGGATACCAACAAACTGACAGACTTCTTTAGTTGTGACTGGGTTTGTCAGTTTGGACATTTTATTTGTGCAGTTGGCAACATCTGTCCAGGTGTCCCAGCTGAGATACTTGATGAAGTAATCGATGGGCTTTCCACAGCTATTTCTTTGTGCGTGTCTGGAATGAGCCTGCCGCTCACAGGTTGACATGCTAAAAAACAAAACAGACATGGTATTTATGAAACAAGGCAGATGATCTAAGTATTGTTAAAGTTAAGGGAGTCAGGTGGCTGAGTGGTTAGGGTGTCGGACTAGTGATCAGAAAGTCGCCTGTTCAATTCCCGGCTAAAGCAACATGATGTTGTGTCCTTGGGCAAGGCACTTCACCCAACTTGCGTCAGTGGGAATGTCACTGTTTGTGCTGTAAGTTGCTCTGGATAAGAGCGTCTGCTAAATTACTAAATGTAATGTACTTATATACCTAATATATCACAATGTAAATAAGCAAACTGGACAAAACATAACCATCAACAGATATATTATGTAAAACTATTTAAACAAATATCTATGAAATAAAAATCCAATACTTGATTGTTGTAGTTTCATTTTGACGATGTGGTCCATGTTGATTTTGGAAACCTTCCATGAGCAAGACTTCTGAGTAAGGTTGTGGATCAGATGATTCAACATCAACAGAATCTTCGTCATCAGAACTATTCAGGAGAAACTGCCGAAGCTCAGCAGTGTCCTGCTGTTCAAAGTCGAGTTCACCTGAAGAAAATAAAAAAAAGATCACAACAATAACTTTTGAATCCTTATGTTGCCCATGTGGTTTTTAGTCAAGTGAATGTTGAAAACATCCTGCAAATCATACTGATCAGACCTTATAGTTACTGTAAAACATCAGAACTCACCTTCTGCTGTGTTAATCCTTTCTTCTCTCACTCCGGTTCCCTCATATTCTCCTTCTGCTAAGCTTCTTTCATCTGTCAATAGTTGAGTTGAGTTAGGCTCTTAACGCTAACACTTAGGAATGTCTATCACAGGTAGAAAAACAATGCTTACATAGTCTATCAAAGGTTGACATGGCCTGGTGTTCTGCTAACTGGTCCCCCTGCTCCGCTGAGGGGGAGACCCCGGGGTGACTCTGAGAAGGCTCCGGAAGAACGTCTCTCTCCTGCTTCACTGGGTAGAAGATGCACTGCCTGACACTGGAGTCAACGGAAGAGGCTTCGATCCGCTCTCCCATGTCTGGCTCTGTAAAAACCACAGAGCACAGTTAACACAGGACATCCGTACTTCAGTACTTCAGGAGGAGATCAAGGCCTTTCTGTTTCAAAAGTGTCCCGAACGTCCCTCCTGTACTCACGCAAAGCTGGGTCGTCATGAACGTCCATCTGCTCCACACTCCATCTGATCTGCTTCTGTTCCACTGCGTCCGGATGATCACTGTGGGAAACGGTCATCTCCTGCTTTACCAGAACAGACTTCATACCCTGTGGATGTTGTGGCTCCGGATGTGGTTTAGTCCGATAGCTGTTCGAAACAGAAGGTGAATCCGAGCGTTGCTCCTCATCTGCCCCCTCTCTCCGTCTGGAGGTGAGGAACCTCTCCAGTACGATGCCCGGAGACTGGACCGTGTTTCTGTCCTGCTCGGCCACTATTCCCAAACCTTCCTCTGACTTCAGCACTTCCTCCACGCTGGTGGTGACTGACTCCAGCTCGAAAACGACCTGCTCCTCCGGTGACTCTTCCAGGGAAGAGGGCATGCTTGGTGCGGGCACGGCAGGGACGTCTCGGTGGGGCTCCAGCGTCCTCACTGGCTCAACACTTGAAGCTGCCACATGACCAGGTTGCGGAGCATCAATTTGTACATCCATCATCTCTGAATCGACAGGGAGCGATGGCTGCTCATAGACAACCTGGCATTCATCTGTGTCTTTGTCTGAACATATCCGTCTCTGGCAGTCTAAACGGCCCCTGGGTGTTCTTCTTCCACGCCCGGATCCTCTCCGTCTGCCCTTAGTCACATTCTTTCGAGAAACTCCCTTCTTCTCCTCTTCTTTTCTTTGGACTAGTATCTCTTCCTCCTCTTGCTTAATCTCTGGATGTTCTGTAGAGCTGGAGGAAGACTGTGTGTATGGCCTTGTTTCAGCTGTCCCGACGTTTTCATTTGGATCCTCATGTGCAAGAGGTTCAAGGGTAGCCTCTACTTGATTCAATTTTTGTACAGTCTGACCTATGGTACTCTTTTGCGACAAGCTCTGGGCTTCCCCTTCGTTTTGTTCCCCAACAGTGACTAAATCCACCTCCGAAAGTAACTCCTCCTTAATGTCGTCCTCTACTGGAGCTTGGTGTTCAGAAGTATAGACCGGAGTTGTGGATCCATCCTGCAGATGGCTCTGACGGTCTGGGACACCCTCCCCTGCCACATGCCCTCCAGCCTCAGCATGGAGAGTGGTGCCGAGGGTCTCTATGGACGTGAGGTGTGGAGGGAATTGGGGTTTTACCTGGTCAGATATGAGAGGACCCGGGGACGCAATCCGTGGAGGAGAGTGAGATAGAGTAGAATGTTCTGGAGGATCGCTATGGTCCCGAAGGCTCCTGTCTTCACATCCATCCGCTTCAGCCAGAGCCAGGGAGGGGGAGGGATTCAGGGCTGGGAAAGAGAGACCTTGCCCTTCTTTGTCACCTGATGCTGACTCTACCACTTCTGCTTCCATGTCCCAGTCTGAAGCAATGTGCAGGCCAAATGGGGTTGGATGCACTGGCATTCCAATGGATTTCTCGCTCACATTTGAAGCCTTGCATAGGCTGGAACCCGTAACGCCCTCGAAGATGTTGCCGTTGGTGTAAGTCAGCTCAGGGCTTTCAACAGCATGCATGGCCGCCTTGTGTCCCTGGAGGGAGGAGACCTCGTTGAAACTCGCCCCGCAGTCTTTACACTCGAGGGCTCGGCCGGAATGCGCCGAGGAGATGACGCCCTCGGTCTCCACCTTGGAGGTTCCACTGCGCTTTCTGGGAGCTTTCTTTGGCTTGGTGGGCTGCGAGTCTGACGACACGGTGGGGAAGAGAGACGTCAACAGAGAAAGGCCTTTCTGGTTCTTCTTGGGCCTCCCCACCTTTTTCTTCATCCCAACACTTAGCACGTTAAGGGGTTTCCCACCTGGGCCGTTCTTCTTCTGTCCAAGGGCCTTGCCTGTACTCGGACACGGTATTTGGGATTGAGACTCTGGAGGATCATCCGAGGCCTGCGTGGCATCTAATTTGTACACTTTTAACTGAGGTTGTTTATGACCTTTAAGTAGAAGTAAGGACTGTTGTGCTAATTTTGGGTCTGGTGTGTCTAATGACAGAGGGCTTGTCTTCTCCAGGCCTGCCTCGTCTAGCTTTCTCTTCTTCTCCTTCCTGGGCCGTTTGCTGTCCTTCTTAGGTCGGACTTCCTGCAGATGCGTCCGTTTGTATTTCTTTGACAAGATGATGGCGTCTTGCTCAGTGGACTGCTCTGGACTCTTGTGAATAACATCTTTATTACTTTTCATTTGATTTTTCTTGGATTTTACTTGCATTTGTTGCACATTTTTTACATTTTCAGATTTGGATAACATCTTCCTTCGTTTGTGATTTGGTTCTTTTGCCACTTTTTGTTTTGAAGGCACTTTTTTGTCTTCCTTTGTCGGCAATGAGACAAGCGGTTCATCTCTGTGGTGACTCTGTTCGTCTCTCTGAGCTGACTTAACCTGCATGGCACGTTTTGGCTTCTTGGATTTTCTCTTTCTCTCTTTTTTCTCTTTAGGGCCAAACTTGAC
Source organism: Neosalanx taihuensis (assembly GCA_030340665.1). NCBI lineage: Eukaryota > Metazoa > Chordata > Actinopteri > Osmeriformes > Salangidae > Neosalanx > Neosalanx taihuensis. The sequence continues at coordinate 2,573,557 of CM059294.1, read as the reverse complement.
AACTAATCGAGCTTTCTTGGTTTTTGCCCTTTTGACAGGTTTTTCAACATTCTGTGTTGTCTCTGAACTAAACTGCAATGAAGCCTGTTTTCTTTTTCGTAGTTTTACAAATTCCTGAACCGACATCATATTTATTGGTAGCTGTGAAGCCGTTTTAAGCTGTTTGGTCTCTGGTGCTGGAAGCGATGTCTGTGACACATTAAGTTTTATGCTGTTAACTTCAGGATGAAACCCCTGTTCCCCTGCATCAACGGGCATGCTAAGGCCCTTCTCTCTCTCTCCATCTTCCAATGGATGTTTCTCAGTTGATTTCTGTACCACTTCGTCCACCTCCTTAGCCAAGTCAGTTTCTAGAGTGGAAATGACTTCAACTCCACTATCTGTTTCTGTACGGGAGGTATCGCCTTGTTCCTGATGACTTTCGAGTTCTGAAGTTTCAGTAAACGTGACAGTCTGTACTAAAGAAGAAGTTGTCAGCTCTAACTCCACTGTTGGGGTTAGGGTTGAGACAGGCATCAGCTCACACTGACCTATTAGAGATCGGCTAGCGGTCTGCTCCAGCTCATTGGTTGGAACCAGAGAGGATTCTGACATTAGGCCCTCCTGTACGGATGGAGGCCGCTCCATATCCAGGGACGACACCAACGATGTGAGTTCCAAAACAACCGTTTGCTCTTGGGCTTGTTCCAGTTCCGCTCCCTCCCTCGGAGAGATGTTCCCATCCACAGATGGACCTTCTGCTGTTTGTCTGGTCTCTTCCGGTTCAAGAAGCTGCTCGGGTCTCATCTCCCCTCCATGTGTTGGCGCCTCCTCAGCCTCAACTACGGTTGGACCTGCGTTTCCCACCGGGACACCGTATTCATCCACCTGCGTGAGCGAAATTGACGGCTGCTCCATTTGTTCGTCCAGTACGACTGGCTGTATTGAATTCATTGTCTCTGTCCCTTCAGAAGGCATAACCAGTTCATATGACCCAGAGTCTTTCAGCTCCACAATCTCCAACTGTGGCTGAGATAGATGGAGCTGCAACGGTTCCCCAAAGCTGTGGAACCTCTGTAGGTCCAGAGGCTGGGCGTTAGGTGGTACCTGCCCCAGTACGACAACCTGGTTGACTTTCTGTACGTTTCCTAAAGACTCGATGAGTCTGCGGATTTGTTCAGTGTCTATGTTGTCTACTGGTTGAAGGGGTTCCAAATATGGGAAGAACATGGGGGCTGGGATTATACTCGGCATCTTCACCTGTTGTCCATCTAACGACTCTGGATGCTTGCGTTTCATGTGGTGCATTCTTGTTTTTTCTGTCTTGAAGGTGGCCTTGCACATTGAGCAGGGGTATTTCACTGCAAACAAACCTAAGGCGACAAAACATAAGAAGTTCATTGTTAGTACAACATAAAATATGGCCATTCAATAACACACTGCAACCATACAAATGATAAAACGGATTTTCCAATTATTCGAGTCAAAGGCATTTACAAATAACGACTGAGGGATTACAATGTTGTGATTAGATAATACGGCGATGCGTCCTCGAGTTCACAGTTCAGTCAACCCTCCTCACCATTCTTCTTCTGCAGTGCCTTCGCAGAGGAAGCCTGGATCTCCTCGTTTCCTTCCGATCCTTCCGCCACATGCGTCTGCTGATGCTTCTGGAGAGCCTTGGGCATGCTGAAACGCTTGCCGCACTCCTTGCACACATACGGCCTCTCCCCCGTGTGTGTGCGGATGTGATACTTGAGCAGGGTCAGAGTCTTGCAGGGCTTTTCGCAGACTGAGCACGTGTAGCCATTCTGACCTATGTGGATCTTCTTATGGAGGGTGAGCTGGGAGGATCTGGAGAAGGCTTCCCCACAGATGGGGCACTTGAACGGCTGCCTCTCGGTGTGGGTCCGCTGGTGGGCCAAGAGGTCGGTGGAGTTGGTGAAGTGGCGGTCGCAGACGTAGCAGGCGAACAAGGCGTCCCCCAGGATGCACTGCTCGTACTGGGCCGGGTGATTCAGTTTGAGGTGGCGCTTCCTGCTCTTGTCGTCGCTGAAGATGATGTGGCACTCCAGGCACTGCAAGGAGAGCTGGGAAGCTGAGTGAGGAAGAGGTTCGATGAGTCGACAAAGACGTCACGTTGAGGTATCGTAACCCAGTGTGACACTGGAATCGGTGAAAACCAAACTTAACAAATACTTACATGTTAGAGGCATGACCACGGACTGAGACATGTCCATCTTAAGAGGCTCCAGTCTATCCTTCTTGGGAGGGATGACAATTCTGCGATGTACTACATGACACACCTTCACCTCCTCTACATCCGTAGAAGAATCTAGAGCCCCCTCCACACAGTCAATAGACTCTATAGAGACATCTGACACATCAGAACCCATCTTAGTGGGACTAGTCAACTCTGGTGCTTGCTCTAGATCTATCTCCCTGCTGGTCGACAAAAGCTCCATCATTGGTTGAGGGTCTATAGATGGGGCCCCTGTCTCACTGTCTACTGGTTGAGGGTCGATAGATGAGGCCCCTGTCTCACTGTCTACTGGTTGAGGGTCGATAGATGAGGCCCCTGTCTCACTGTCTACTGGTTGAGGGTCTACAGATGGGGCCCCTGTCCCACTGTCTACTGGTTGAGGGTCTACAGATGGGGCCCCTGTCCTACTGTCTACTGGTTGAGGGTCTATAGATGGGGCCCCTGTCCCACTGTCTACTGGTTGAGGGTCTATAGATGGGGCCCCTGTCTCACTGTCTACTGGTTGAGGGTCAATAGATGGGGATTCCGTCTCGCTCTCCATTGGCCGCGTTGCAGCTCGTTATCCAAACCTCTCCACTGTCCAGTTAATTCTCCCTGATTTCCGTTTCTTGACCTGGGTGTGGCAACCCTGCATGGAAAAACGCAGAAAGTGAAACACTGCAGGCTAGCAAGTGAAACAGAATAGAATCTGAAAATGCAAAGAGGGTTTATTTAAATGAATGCATACACTTTAAATTAATGCATACACTGCAAAGTATGCAGGCTCGATTGTGAGCTTCATCCTCATATGATCAATGCAATATGTCTTGCAATCACAGGGTCGGCTCAATAAGACTGCAGCAGTCATAAGAGGACATTTCAAAGCCTTGCAGACGCCAATGTTATGTCTGTCCCCAGCTGTCGACAAAGAATGGATTTTGGAACAAAAGATGAGGTGGATTTAAACACACACAAAAAAACGTACACAAAAATAAACCGCAAAGGTATCACTATAAGGAATGATTTTCCCAGGCGATGATGAGCCAGGAAAATAATAAAAATACGAATGGACTTTCATTGCCTTATAATGAATCCAGTGTTATAGTGCTCTAATAGCCTAATAATGAAACAGCCAACAATTGATGATTATGGTGCGGAGGTTGGACTAACACCCGTAGGGCCAGAAACATCGACATTGATTTTAGCCTTTGGCCCCTTGAATTATCATGCGTTTAAGTAAACCAGCAAGTTTAACAACCTTACCTCTGTGGGATTCGTTAGTCCGTGTGCATATTTACGTCGCTTCCATTCGGCCTCTCAAAACTACATCGTATCCAGGAGGCTGGCGTCGGGCATGATGACGTAGAACACGAAACACGATGACGTCGCCCAAAAACATGATGACGTAGCCCCCGCACAACTCAAGGGAAGTATGGGATCTGTAGTTTTTCCATAAACAAAATTGCTGCCTCAGGAATCGATGGCTGTTTATTTTAAATATAATATATAAAATATTGTTATACTCAATGGTGTGTGTAGGCTATCGTAAAATGCACATTCAAGAGTCACCAGCCTACCAGCCCTAAGGTGCAGCACCACTGCCCTGATGTGAAGAACCACTACCCTAAGGTGCAGTACCACTGCCCTGATGTGAAGAACCACTACCCTAAGGTGCAGTACCACTGCCCTGATGTGAAGAACCACTACCCTAAGGTGCAGTACCACTGCCCTGATGTGAAGAACCACTACCCTAAGGTGCAGCACCACTGCCCTAATGTGAAGAACCACTACCCTAAGGTGCAGTACCACTGCCCTGATGTGAAGAACCACTACCCTAAGGTGCAGCACCACTGCCTTAATGTGAAGTACCACTACCGTAAGGTGCAGTACCACTCCAGACCGCTGACGGTGCTCCAGCCTCTTCCCTGCTGCTGCACCGCGGGCTCGTGTTCCCTTTTTACCGCGGAAGTTCGATCCAGTATCCAGAGGCAGTGAAGAACAACGACTGTGTTACTAAACCAGCGTTTTGTTTAGGGTTTTTAACTGTGACTTGGTTCAAACCCGACATCTTATTCAGAAACCCATCCGACGAAAAACACGACTTTCTTAACTGGCTGTGAGTCGACACTGTAAATAATAATAATACTATGCAAAGTAGATCGCCGTCCTTTTCCATGTGTGGCCAGCAGATGCAGGCTTGCTGGTTCGATATCAGCTGGACCTTTGGACAAGTACAGGGCTTTATGCATGAGAGGTGAGACATGGATGATTGCATTTAGTTCGTTTAGCACCTATCAAGACATTGACTTAAGCCCGCAGTCTAACCTCCAGACATTTTCCACCACGCTGGTGTTCATGGACCCCTCCCTAGTCAAATAGCTTCACATCCTGGGCCACCATGTCTTTAGAGTACACCATCGACATCCAGTTAACCGAGCTGGGATTCCCTGACTTATTTGAATTAGAAGAGACACCTGTCAAAGAAACACCGTCGATCAATGTCTGTACCTCACCGGAGCCTCCTGGAGAAAACCTTCCAACACCCAGCCCATCTCCCCCTTCTTCCCCCGAGGAGTGTCTACGGATCAGCGAGGAAGACATCAAGAAAGAGGATGAGGAGGAAGAAGAAGATGACGGACTGGAGATGGTCAGAGGAGCGCAACCTATAGATACGGGATCGTGTTCTGCTGTTAACGGACAAGGAGAGGAGAGTAGTGTGGAGACAGAGGACACTGACGACAGCGGGGTCTCCGAAAGAGAAGAGGAGGATGAAGATGAGGACGAGGAGGATGAGGATCTTCCCTCAGGTAGGTTTATTCCACGCACGTGTCCCGTCGCATGTCCTTGCACACGCATCCACGACGTGCTCATTTCGACGCTCGGACGAACAGGGGGTCCGTGTTGTCCGCCATCTTAACCTTTCCCCTGCGTTTCCTTCCAGTGACGGAGTCCGATGGGTCTTCGGAGCACCGCTGCGGAGTGTGCAGCCAGGTTCTGCCGTCGGGCTTCCAGCTCCACGAGCACATGAACCAGCACATTGGCGAGCGCCCGTACTGCTGCGCCGAATGCGGCAAGCGCTTCTGCCAGCTGGCCAACTACCGCGTTCACCTGCGAACGCACGCCCAGCCCAAACCCCTGCCGCCGGACTGCTGCCGCATCTGCCGCAAGAGCTTCCCCTCGGAAAAGGCCCTCCGGCAGCACCTGAACAGCTCGCATTTCGAATCCGAGTTCTACGAGTGCGACGTGTGCAAGTTCATCTTCACCGACCGGGCCAGGTGCGAGGAACACATCAAGTGGCACATGGACGTGATGGGGAGCCACGTGTGCCCCAACTGCGGGCGCCACTTCCGCCACGGCCGCCTGCTCAAGCGGCACATGCAGAAGGCGTGCTGCAAGTGGAGCTACGCGTGCAGCGACTGCCCCTTCGTGTTCAAGAGCAAGAACGCGCTCCTGAAGCACAGCTTCAGCCACCTGGGCCTGCTGCCCTACACCTGCGTCCAGTGCCGGCGCCACTTCCGCCTGGCGCGCCACTACAACAAGCACAAGTGCGAGCCCGACCGCATCCAGTGCGTGGCGTGCCTGGGAGCGTTCGTCAGCCAGGAGGACTTCCAGAAGCACAAGAAGGACACAGGCTGCTGGGGCCACCAGGGCTCCAAGGGGAGCGAGATCCGCTGCATGGAGTGCGGGGAGAGCTTCGCCAGCGTGGAGGAGCAGAAGAGGCACGCCGGCGCCCACCAGAGGGTCCTGACCTGCTTCGTGTGCGGGATGGGCTTCCGCTCGTCCCTGCTGCTGATGTCGCACATGGGCGGACACGCGAGCCAGCGGCCGTACCTGTGCCAGAAGTGCGGCATGGGGTTTCCCCACCAGCAGGACTACGACAGCCACCTGAAGAACTGCGGAAGCGTCGTTCCTCTAACGGTGAGTTGGTTTTCCAGAAACGGCAGTCATGAGTACTTGGTCCTGGACTACGAATCAAGATTTGGTGTTAACAAGGTGGCTTCAGGTTTAACCCAGGGGTTACTGTATTGGGTTGAACCTGAAGTTACCACTCTAATGACACATTTTGATACGTAGTACAGGCCCCAGCTCAGGGCTTTATGGATCTTAATGAGTATTATGAAAGTATACAGGAGTATGAAGTATACAGGAGCGGTGAGGGTGTCGGGCTAGTAATCGGAAGGTCCCTGGTTTGAACCCTTCACCTTACTTGCCTTGGAGAGAATGTCCTTGTATGACACAAGGCAGGAAGATTATCTAAGTATTGTTAAAGTTGTTCAATGTAAATATATACATGTTCTCCCTGTTTGTAGATGGCTCCCAAGAAAACTCAGACGACCACCCAAGCTGGTGCTACTGTGTCCCCTCCCCAGCATGGCCTAAAGATCGCCATCCCTGGCCCCAGTCCTGGCTCCAAGGTTCCCACCCCTGGCCCCAGTCCTAGCTCCAAGGTTACCATCCCTGGCTCCAGTCCTAGCTCCAAGGTTCCCATCCCTGGCTCCAGTCCTGGCTCCAAGGTTGTCATACCTGTATACAAACATGCCCCAACAGTTTTCAAGCCTGTGCTGAAAATTCCTGTCCCGAGTTCACCTGCCTCAGTTATCCCCATGCCAGTTGTTAATCCGGTTCCCCGTCAACATTATAAACCGATCAAAGCAATGCCAGCCCCAGTCACCCTCCCTGCAGGAGTCCTAAACAGTGTCCCTTCCCCGGGGCAGGAAGGGGAGGGGTTGTGGAAGCTCTCCCTGGATAAGAATCCTCCTCCAGGGGTGAAGCTAGTGGTGTTCGTCCCCAGCAACAGCCGCCTGGCCTCCGGGCTGTCGGCCTCCTCCTCCAGTCCCGAGACCCCGGCCTCTTCGGTCTCTCCGCCCAAGCCTCCTGTCATGGTACTCCCACCGGCTCCTACAACTGGGCCGGGGCCGGACCACGCCGTCTACCCTGGATCGAGTCCACCACCTGGGGCGTATCAGCACCCGGACGCCCCTCTTGATTTGGTCAAAAAGCCTGGAGGTACCAAACAGGAGCTTTGTGATATTCTACCTCTCGATCTGTCCATGTCATCCCCACCCAAGGTGTGTCTCCCCGGGCCTCCAGTTGTCACCCTCCTCCCTTCCATTAGGAGTGAAGGCAGAGTCCCAGGGGTTTCAGTAGAGCCCGCTGGTTCTGCTCTGGACCTGGTGCTGGTTAAGAAGGAGCCTCAGTTTCCCAGCTCCAGCAGTAGAGGGCAGGACCCAGAGACGAGGTCATCGAACGAGGGCACGGAGGAGGCGCTCGAGATGGGGATGTTCGATGGTGAAGCTCGGTATGGGAGGAGTCCGGTCTGTCCTCTGGCCGCGGGGAAAGCGGCGGACCCAAGGTTCGAACCAGACGGGGATCCGACAGTTGAAGAGGGAGGGGCTGGGGGGGTCGCTGAGCGAACGGGTGAATCACTTTCAAGCAACTTGAAGCGAGTGGGAAGATCTTCGCCCACGACACAACACACAGTCTCTCCCTCCCCCTCTCCCTCCCCTCCCCTCTCACCCAGCCTCACAGTACAGGGCACAGTCTCTCCCTCCCCTCCCCTCTCACCCAGCCTCACAGCACAGGGCACAGTCTCTCCCTCCCCCTCTCCTCCCTCGCCTCCAATGAAAAGATTAAAGTTAGAGGAAAGCCAAGGGAAGTGTTAACGAGTCTCTTCACGTTTGGGAAAGCAAAGTAAAAGACTGCTTTTAGCTGCTTAGGGAGGGAGGGAGAGAAAGAGAGAGAGAATCACCTTAGACACTCCTGAAAGAAAACACTACACACTACGTATAGCGCTATTGTAGTAGACACGCAATATGCAAGTTCAAACTTTGGCCCAAGGGTTTATAGAGATCTTTTTCCTTAATAAGCGTGTTATTTAAAACTCCTCTTTGTATCTGACATAACAATCGGGACTTGAGTTATTGAGTCTGTATTTACGGTGTTCAATCAGTGTGCCTCTATCGGAGATAAAGGTTGTCAACCCTGGTTGTCAAGGGGAACTGCGGAGATGAAGATATTATGGGATGCTGCTCAACCCGCAAGCCTGCATTCCAGAACGTTCTCATTCCGATGCGACGTTACGTGACTGTAGCACTGTAGCTGGGAACATACAACATGGGAACATACAACATGGGAACATACATGACAGAAACACACAGAGCATCACGTTCCACACAAGCGTGCCTGCGCTACTGTTTACAGTGTGCTGTGCGATAAGAGAACTCTGTTTTTAATGTATGCTTCTTGTTTAAGCTGTCCTTTTTTAAGAAGAAAAAAAAATCTGTTTTATTCCATTCCGAAAACTGCTGTACGAGACGTTTTAGACCTTAAAGTTTTATTTAGAAAGTGTGATGGTCTCTGGGATTCAGTGTGGGTGTTATTCAAGACTGTTAGTTTTATTTTTAAACTGTCTGAATGTCTATTTCCATTTAAGGGTTTTTTGCACTGTTTATGTACATGTTCTGACTTGACGATAAAGATGATGTGTTCCCATGAAGATTAGTCAGTGATGATTGTACCGTAACTTTAATAAAATACAAGAAAACCGGCTTATACTGTTTTTATTCTTAGCATTTCTTAGCTTTACACAGAAAGTTAAGACAATTACCAGTGGTGGGCTAAAGTGGTATGGACTGAATCATAGGGGGGAGTCAGGTGGCTCAGTGGCTCAGTGGTTAAGGAGTTGGGCTCATGATCTAAAGTTTGTGAGTTCGAATCCCAGCTGTGTCAATATGTTTCTTTGGGTAAGGCACCTAGTTGACTCAGGAATAATATCCCTGCACTTGCTGTAAGTTGCTTTGGATAAAAGCGTTTGCTGAATGAATACATCTAAATGTAAAATGTACATTCCTCTATATGAAGTGAATAAAGAAGACTGCAGTCACGTGGTTAAGGAGGCCCGGATGATCCGCCAGCCCAGACAGTGACGTCATCCTTGTATAATAAAAGCAAAAGTGGGTGTTGGACAATCCTAAACATAATCCTAAGGCATGATTTTGTTTTTGATGTTGCGGTTTACAGACGTCTTATACACATGTTGCTCTGAGAAAGACTAATCTGGATCCTCCTTTTAGATTTATAAACGTCAGATCGCTTTACTGCAGGCGACATATCCCCCTCTTATGAAGTCTACTATGGACAAAGACAAGTTCGCCGTTAACGTAGGTATACATTTCCATTTAACATGAGCATGAAGCGTATTTATTTATTTCAAGTATTATTTTTTACAAACAGAATGTGCATAGACGAAAAAAGGCAAGTAACGGGTATTATTAGAGGCTAGAGAAGGGTTCGGACTATGGCCAGCTTCCATACTTCTCACTGTTGCACACATACAGTATGTCTGATGCTTTATACTCAGTAATACAATCATACAATGATTATCATTGCCGTGTCACCTTCTTCTAGCCAGCTCCATGCGCCTCCTGGCTAGAGATGCAACAGTTCATTGGCGACCTGATTTTGTCAGGCAGCGGATCCAGCCAATCCATGAAGGACCTGAGCCAGCAGGAGTTTGTCCGTGTGTCCTGGGAGGGGACAGGTAGCGAGGCCCCGAGGCAGAGAGACACACCTCCAGCAGCCGCGCACCCACCCCAACCTAGGAAAGTCCAGGACAAATCAGCTAGCTTCAGTCGCCAGCCCCAGTCTGGAGAAACAGCGGGAGACGCCAGAGAGGCTATAGGAACACGAGGTGAGTCATGTGACGAGGGAATCTCTGATTGGATGCTGGATCTTTTGACCAGGTCTCTAATTCCTGATGTTCTCCAATCTCGCAGTCCAACATCACACCTGCACCTGCCCTGGCTGCCCCTACTCTTCTCCCCCTTCCTGCCACCCCTGCACCCACCCCCTTAAACCCAGAGACACCCTCTCCGCCCGGCCTCCACACTCCGACTCCACTAGCCACCCTAAGGACCTCAGCTGTGCTCCTCCGGTGAGGCGGCCCCAGCGCGAGGCAGGGGAGGAGGAACCCAGCAGCACCACCTCTTCAAGGCCAGATCCCGACCACCTCCTGAGGCAGGAGACGGAGGCCGGAGCTCAGAGCGACAGCGATAGCTCCAGCACTCCTTCAGCCAAGGGCTCGACCGGCCCTGTCTCCTGCCTGCCTGCCTACCCCTGCCTCTGCTGCCACCGCGGCTTCCAGACCTGCGCCCAGCTGCTCCAACACCAGCAGGGGGGCGAATCCCCCTTCTCGCAGACCCACGCCCATCACCATTTCCACCACCACCACTGCCCCTTCACCTCCTGCCTGCCTTGCCCCTCCCTGGCCCGCCCACGCTCCCCCTCCGACCAGCCCCCGGCCCCCTTCCCCTGCCTGTCCTGCCAGCGATCGTTCCCCACCTGCGCCCAGCTGCTGCGTCACCAGCACTGCCACGCCCAGACGCAGGACGACGAGGGCAGCGGGGCCTCCTCCGGCCTGTCGCTGCATCCCTGCATGCATTGCGCCGCGTCCTTCCCCAGACCCTCGCAGCTCCTGCAGCACCAGCGCTTGCAGCACGCCCACAAGCCGGCCGGTTTCCTGTGCACCGAGTGCGGTAGGGCCTTCAACTCTCACAGCAACCTCCGCATCCACCTCAACGTGCACACCGGCGCCCGGCCTTACGCCTGCCCCGACTGCGGCAAGAGCTTCAGCCAGTCTGGGGCTCTGAAGATCCACAGGCGGATCCACACCGGCGAGAGGCCTTACACCTGCGCCTACTGTGGCAGGGGGTTCCCCCACCTGGCAGGGGTACGCGCCCACCAGAGGACCCACACGGGGGAGAAGCCGTACCGCTGCACCCAGTGCGGGAAGTGCTTCACCCAGTCTGGGGCTCTGAAGATCCACACCAGGATCCACACGGGGGAGCGGCCGTTCGTCTGCAGCCTCTGTGGGAAGGGCTTCTCCAACCGCTCTGGGATCCGCTTCCACCACCGCACCGTCCACGGCCTGGTCCCCGAGCCCCTAGCCGGGAGGGGACCCGGGGCTCCCAACGGAGGCTCCCCCAGGCTGGGCACTTTACCGGCGGTCTCCGGGCGCCCCAGCGCCAGCCTGTCCTCCGCGTTCGGGCTGAACGTGTGCACGGGCTCCAGTACGGACACCAACCCCCGAGGTCTCCCCACGCCAAGGCTGGATCCTCGTGGACCCGGCCTCTCCTCCAACCCTGCTTCCAAACCGCCGCCCCACCCGCCCCTGCCCCAGTCTGCCTACGGGAGGAGCCTGTCCAGGAGGGCGGAGCCGTACAGCGGGAAGGAGGCCCCTGGGAGGACGCTGATGTACGCGTGTGAGGACTGCGGCCTCCGCTTCGCCGACGCCCCATCCAGGAACCGACACCAGAGTCAAGAACACTACTCCAGCGAGGAGGGAGGAGGGGGCGCCAGGGAACATGAGGGAGAAGATCGGAGGGAGTGATGGAAGGTGTGAAGAGAGCATTGTAAAAAAGATAACTGTTTTCTGGACAGTGAAGTTTTTTTCCAATCCTGACTGGATGCTCACAGGTTCACAGGTTAAACACTCTTTAGTAGATTTATTATTCAGCACAGTGTTGTTATTGCAGCTTGTTGTGCTTTTATTTATCGGGGGAGCGGCAGTATTGTAACATAGAGGCCTGTTTTTCCGACTGCTTTTCTGTGTCTATATTTTGCACATGTCGCTGTAGAGCAGAACAAAGAGGAGCGATTCTGGTTTCGGTTAAGAAACCTTGATTTTTCTATAGCTCTTCTGCGTCATCTAGCGGTCAAACGTGATCACAGCGGTTTAATGTTTATTTTTGTTCAAGTTCAAGAAAGACCCGTAATTGAAACTAAAGATAGAAAACATAAAAAAAGTATTTATTTGTTTCATTTTCATATCGTTTCCCTTCGACCTTTACAATATTTCAGTACTTATTAATGTATCTAAAACGTTCTCTGACATCTTTTGCGATTCAATAATAAACGTTAGTCAGTGCGACAACGACAATTTGCCTGCCTTTTCATTCAATACGTTGTTTTTCATGGCTCTTTCAACCGTGCTATAGCAGCTGAAAGTTTTATGTTGACAGTCCGCCATGTTGGCTCCTATAATATAATAATCCAACTTCACTGTGGCCCAATGATCATCCTCTCTCACAGCAACAGTCCGAAGGCCTCAGAAGGGTTCAGGAACCTGGTTGGCCGGGACCTGCAGATGGCTGACCAATAAGAGCCCCGTCTGGTACGCACCCAATCAGAAAGCAGTCTTGAGTGAGTCTTGTTTTCCACCAGGCTGCTCTGTGGTCAAAAGGGCTCCTCGTACGTGTGCTGCAGTGCGGGGTCAGAGTTCTGGGGCTCGGAGTAGAGGACGCTGTGCTGACGCCCCCCGGTTGCCCGGAGGGAGGGGGCGCAGTAACCATTGGACAGCTGGCTGTGAGAGGGACAGTCATACACAGCTTGGCTCGCCCACGATGAACCACTAGAGGGAGCCCTCCCAGGAAGCCCTTGAAGGCAGGGGTGTCCCACCCCCTGTGGGGGTGCCAGGTTTGGCTCTGGGGGCTGATCGCCGAACGGGGTGGCGTACTCCGGCTCGGGGGGGAGGGGTTCGGTGTACTCCGGTAGCTTTCCGGGGGTGTCGTAGTGGTTGAAGATGAAGGGCGTGGTGTAGCCCTCCTCGATGCTGGGCCGAAATGTGGACCCCAGCATCTGTCCTCCAGCAGTCAATTCAGGCTCGGCATAGTCTGAGGAACATAGAACCAAGAACACAGAAAAACAAGGACGCATTAAGGAGTTTGTCTATATGTAGAAATATACAGTATTTGAGTGGCAGGAAATGGAGAGGGAGGGGAGAGAGAACTGTATTTCGTTGCCCTGGACTTGTACCTGTGTAATGACAATAAAGTTGAATCTAATCTAATCTAGAAAAGACACAGGATCAGATTCAAACCCTTGCTTCTGTGGTAAGAACTTAGCCTTCATGGTACACAAACTGATACCAAGGACCTTTTAAGAGTCTTTCTTACAGTGAATATTCCACCACTCTTGAACCACACAATATAAACTACTCTATAGTCCATGATTCTAATGATGTCTGAGAAAAAAAAACACTGAGAGAAGACCCACAGTATGTTCTGGGAGAAATCCCCTCATGGGAGGCGCCAAAAAAGAAAAGAAATCCATTCAAATGCTCAAGTGTTCCTTTGAATCTTTTTTGGGACGAATCTTGGAACAGTTTTTCCCCTCACAACCAGCATGGGACTCCGATCAGGGCGCAGTTGAACCGACCGGGCAGCAACAAAAGCCCCCCTCTCTGGTGCCCGTTCTGGAGGGTGAGCAGAGCGAGGCGTCAGCCTCCAGCCCCCACACACCCCCCATCCAGCTGGGCTCTCCACGCCTGCCCCCTTCACCCGCAGGGAACCTTCCCGAGTGGGAGCTATTTTAATTAGGCCGGCTTTAGAGAGAGCTGGGATTGTCTTAGCGGTCCCTGACCCTCTGTCCTGGTTATCACTGAACCTCTCAGTGGAGGGCCCCCTTGTCTGAGTAGGGGCGGGGGAGGGGGTGGAGGGGGGCCAGGGGCCGGGGGGGGGGGCTCTGAGTGCCCTTTATCGGGCTCTAATTAAAGGGTCTCTTTCAGAGGGGGTTCTGCGGCGCAAAGAAAGGAATGTTTATACTGAAACTGGGCGACGGGCTGAGCCCCGGGGGGAAGAATGGACGGCCCCGGGGGTGGAGAGCTGTTTGCTGCCTGTCAGCCGTGGTCAGAGCTGCTAACGCTGGCCCAGCCAGGCTGGAGGACGTGAGGGAGAGAGAGGTGGATGGAAGTGAGGTGCGTTCTGGAGTCTGGACGAGTAACTGCTCTGTCTCTGTCTCTGTCTCTGTCTCTGTCTCTCTCTCTCTCTCTGTGTGTCTCTCTCTCTCTCTCTGTCTCTCTCTGTCTATCTCTGTCTCTCTCCATGGCCCAGGGACTGAAAAAACCCTTCACGTCTGACTGAAAGGAAACTAATGAGGGTGGGGTGATGGAGGAGCTGGTGGTGTCTGGGTATGAGAGGGCCCAGGTCTGGTGGTGTCTGGGTATGAGAGGGCCCAGGTCTGGTGGTGTCTGGGTATGAAAGGGCCCAGGCAGGGTGATGGAGGAGCTGGTGGTGTCTGGGTATGAGAGGGCCCAGGTTGGGGGGCCGTGGTTGCGTGCGGTCCTACCGTTGAGAGGGGGGTTCGGGAGAGCGTCATGGACGTTTCGCTCCAGAGGGTAGGAGATAAGCTCTGACTCCGCGCTGGGCAGACACTTTCCCTGGAAACTTGAGCAGCCTACAGGAAACACACACACACACTTAAGCGAACAAAAAACAGCAAAAGGAAACGATAACGGCAAAGGAAAAGTTTAAAAATACCCCCCAAATTACCTTTGGCTAGAGGGTACTTCTTCATGTGTGCTGCTTTTCTTCTGAAAATAGAAAATAAACAAACGTACATGTATATATAGATTTATTATGCTCAAAGGTCACTACGATACTGTCTGTAACTGTAGCACATCGTAATCTCCAGATCAGGCTGTCTTTACAGAAGGTTTGTGACCCAGAACAGGCTGGTAAAGAGGACCAGTGTTGCAGACAGGCGCTGTCACCGGACCGTACCTTCTCCTCCACCAGACTCCTGCCACCAAACAGCTGACGCACAGGATCAAGCCCAGGACCACGCCCACGGCCACCATGACTGGCTGGCTGGAACCTGCAGGGGGCACCAGGGCCAATCAGAACGCTAGGCTGGTGTTGGTGCCAAAACACCAAACCACAGTGATCAATATTTCATTATGTGAGCGTGTATCAACCCAAAAATAAGATACAACAGCTTCACATGCTAGATGAGTAATACAAGTGTCTCAAATTAGTTCTCAAAGCCCAACATAACACAAAGCAGCATAAAGTACGAGATATTTTACCATGCGGTGAATATCAAACGTTTCTTTAGACCGAATGTCCAGTCATTCTTACACCAAATGCTCTTTAACACACAATCTCTGTATAGCAAAAGTACAGGCTGCCCATTAAATTGCAGTCTCACGTACTTTGACCCTTGACGATTACCGGGCCGTCAGTCGGAGCTGTTTGGGGGAGCGATGTTGTCTTAACGGTCTCCTTTAGGGTCGGGGAGGCTGGAGAAGGAAGAGGAGAACCCCTGTGAGAACAGCCCACCTCTCAATATCATCCTGATGGTGCTCCGAACACACAAACACACAGAACTGAAGGAAGAGGAGAACCCCTGTGAGAACAGCCCACCTCTCAAATCATCCTGATGGTGCTCCGAACACACAAACACACAGAACTGAAGGGTTAGGGTTATTTCAGGGTACGCTTCTCGCTAGTCCTTCAGCCTCCACGCTTCAGCCTCCACGCTTCAGCCTCCACGCTTCAGCCTCCACGCTTCGACCTCCACGCTTCGACCTCCACGCTTCAGCCTCCACGCTTCAGCCTCCACGCTTCGACCTCCACGCTTCGACCTCCACGCTTCAGCCTCCACGCTTCAGCCTCCACGCTTCGACCTCCACGCTTCGTCCTCCACGCTTCAGCCTCCACGCTTCAGCCTCCACGCTTCAGCCTCCACGCTTCGACCTCCACGCTTCGACCTCCACGCTTCAGCCTCCACGCTTCAGCCTCCACGCTTCGACCTCCACGCTTCGACCTCCACGCTTCAGCCTCCACGCTTCAGCCTCCACGCTTCGGCCTCCACGCTTCAGCCTCCACGCTCCGGCCTCCACGCTTCAGCCTCCACGCTTCGGCCTCCACGCTTCAGCCTCCACGCTTCGGCCTCCACGCTTCAGCCTCCACGCTTCAGCCTCCACGCTCCGGCCTCCACGCTCCGGCCTCCACGCTTCAGCCTCCACGCTTCGGCCTCCACGCTTCGGCCTCCTCGCTTCGGCCTCCACGCTTCGGCCTCCACGCTTCAGCCTCCACGCTTCGGCCTTCACGCTTCGGCCTCCACGCTTCGGCCTCCACGCTCCGGCCTCCACGCTTCAGCCTCCACGCTCCGGCCTCCACGCTTCAGCCTCCACGCTTCAGCCTCCACGCTCCGGCCTCCACGCTTCAGCCTCCACGCTTCGACCTCCACGCTTCGTCCTCCACGCTTCAGCCTCCACGCTTCAGCCTCCACGCTTCAGCCTCCACGCTTCGACCTCCACGCTTCGACCTCCACGCTTCGGCCTCCACGCTTCAGCCTCCACGCTTCGGCCTCCACGCTTCAGCCTCCACGCTTCGGCCTCCACGCTTCAGCCTCCACGCTTCGTCCTTCACGCTTCGGCCTCCATGCTTCGGCCTCCACGCTCCGGCCTCCACGCTTCAGCCTCCACGCTTCGGCCTCCACGCTTCGTCCTCCACGCTCCGGCCTCCACGCTTCAGCCTCCACGCTTCAGCCTCCACGCTTCGGCCTCCACGCTTCAGCCTCCACGCTTCGGCCTCCACGCTTCAGCCTCCACGCTTCGACCTCCACGCTTCGGCCTCCACGCTTCAGCCTCCACGCTTCGGCCTTCACGCTTCGGCCTCCATGCTTCGGCCTCCACGCTTCGGCCTTCACGCTTCGGCCTCCATGCTTCGGCCTCCACGCTTCAGCCTCCACGCTTCAGCCTCCACGCTTCGGCCTCCACGCTTCAGCCTCCACGCTCCGGCCTCCACGCTTCAGCCTCCACGCTTCGGCCTCCACGCTTCAGCCTCCACGCTTCGGCCTCCACGCTTCAGCCTCCACGCTTCAGCCTCCACGCTCCGGCCTCCACGCTTCAGCCTCCACGCTTCAGCCTCCACGCTCCGGCCTCCACGCTTCAGCCTCCTCGCTTCGGCCTCCACGCTTCAGCCTCCACGCTTCAGCCTCCACGCTACACCAGGTGTTAGGAGAGAGGACCCTCTTACCCCCGGCGGAGCGGAGCCTGGGGGACAGGCGTGGCACGGGGCAGCCCAGGATCCGGACGTGGGCGGAGGCACGGCCGTGCCAGCTGCTGGGATGCAGCCGGAGATAGCGGGCCAGCGCTGGAGGAAACAGGCTGTTGAGCGCGCTCAGATGCCCCTCCGCGTGGGCCGCGAACACCTGTCGAGCGGCGAGGTCGGGTTAAACATGAACAGAATACAGACAAGGTCATCTGTAGGGTGACGTCCCTGTTCTACAGGGCTGGGTCTGGTAAACAGGCAGTAAAGGACAAAGCAAGCACCTTTTTCTCTTTGCTCTGCGCTGCTTTGTAAAACTTCCAGATCTTTCTGTCTTTGCTGAAAGAGAGAGCGTAGGATTCGATGTAGGAGTCCGGCGAACCGCCGGTAATTATTCCTGAGGAGAAAAAATGCTGTCAACGTTCTAAAAACGTTTTGTCATGCTGTTTTCGGTAAGGGTGATATCTGTTTACATTTACATTTATTCATTTATCAGACGCTTTTATCCAAAGCGACTTCCGGTAAGTACAGGGACATTCTCCCTGAGGCAAGTAGGGTGAAGTGCCTTGCCCAAGGACACAACGTCACAGTCACAGCCGGGATTCGATCTCACAACATTCCAGTCATGAGGACTTCCAAAACGGAAGAGAATGACAGATGTTGCTGACTGACCTGTGACGCTGCTTCTCTCCGTCAGTTCCAGCTCCAGCCAGGGTTCCGGGTCATGACTGTCTGCTGCCCAGGGGAGGAACTGACCTGCAGCGTCCATGTTGCTGGGGGACCAGATAACGCGCTCACCCAAACCATCCACCGACTCCCAGAATGAAGACGCGTTGAAATGGGACACAGTCAGATCACTGTTACACTCTGTTGGAATCCAAAAGAGAGCACGAGGCAACCATTAAGATACGTGCAGCAAAGTCCAAAATATATTATTATTAACATTTTTGGATGCGATAGATTTTTTGTGAGTAAAAAGGACTCCTTGTAACGTATCAAAGTGAATATTCAGAGTTTACCTTGGCTGAAGAGCAGTTTCTTGTCAGATAATGACCCCCTGCGGAAACAACCGGATTTATGATCAAGCATCTCTACAATCTGTAAGAAGACTCCCTGCCTCAACAAGGCAGACAGATACTCAAGACGGCGCTCCCAGTTCTGTAGCTGCCCTGGGCTAAAGAAACGGTACCAAAAAAAAAAGATATTTCTAAGTCTACCAGGTCCATGATACCAGATCAACTCACATCTTGGAGAGGATTCCGTTGGCGAAGCTGGACTCGTACAGAGTGAGGCTCCTCTCCCGGCTCACGGACACCTGGCCCCCGAGGCTGTCGGGGGTCGCGCCGGCGTGGACCGCAGCCTTGCACAGCACCGAGGTCTGGGGCCACAGGAGAGGGTGAGGGAGAGACCGCACGCAGGGCGACCCCAAGTCTGTCCAAACCATCGCTCCCCTTCCCTCCCTGCGGCCTCTTAACCGCTCTATCCTCCCCTTCCCTCCCCTGTCCCAACCTGCATCTATCCTCTCTCTTTACACCCCACTTGCACACAGTTCAACCTATATCAAAATAACTTGTCAATATTTCTAGTGTACATTAAGAGGTAGACATCAAATCAACATTTGTATAGCTCTTCTTACAAGCAATGTCCCCAAGGGCTTTATATATGCCCATAGAACTGCCCCTCAACCAACCTAAACCCTCAAGGAAGACAAGGAAAAACTCCCAGAGAAAATAGATGGAGTTGGTGTTGGTGTGTGTGTGTGTGTGTGTGAGTGTGTGAGGAGGCAGTGCTTGGAACACTGTGCACCCAAACATATCCTGATGGAACTATTCCCAGGAGCCTTTGCAGGCAGGTCTGCTCGCCACATCAGCTCCGGTTAAAAACCTTCTTTAAACCCCCATCCTGGGCACTCACGTCTCTGTAGCCTTGGCCAGAGTGTCCGTGGATGTCTCCCGTGACGCCCCCGCACCCGGCGGGACAGTACACGCTGAGGGAGACAGGAGACAGGCGCGTCAGAGTCCGCAGGCGACAACTGAGCTGAGAGTACCTGAAGCGGTTCGCTTACCTGAACTGCGCAGAGGCGAAATGCGATCCTCGCCGCACACACGAAACTAGATCTGGGATTGAAATGAGACAGCGTGAGGGTTCGAGAGTGAGAACGCGTAACCACACAAGCGCACGCGCACTCCATTTGGGGTGGGAGGGTGGCCCTGCTGTGTGGATGTGACTGAAGCTTTGGTTGTTGTGTCTTTCCCCTGTCCGCGGAGCAGAGGAGGCCCCTTGTGCGGTCAGATAGAACAGAGAGCAGTTTGTGCGTCTGGCTGTGAAGACCGGCCCCGCCTCTGGACGCAGCACAGCAGGGCTTCATAAACAGCCAAGGGAACAACAGGAAACTGCGAAACATACAGGGAGGCTCTGAAACGGCCTGAACTTCAGCGGAGCCAAACCGCTTGGAAACCGCAGAGCGAATTGACGCGCGTGCGTAAGTTCGAAAACGAAAAAAAAACGAACCCTCGCACCAATAACCCGGGGTTATGTAAGACTGAATAATAAGCGAGCCCCAGGCAGTTGAAGGGGGGAGGGGGGGAGGAGTGGGGTGGGAGAAGGGGCCTTCGCTTTATCCGCGTCTTCAAACGTTGAGGCGAACGTTGGCTCAGCTCCCGTACCGAACTCGGTGCACCTTAACGCTACGATCCAGCTCTCAGCCCCCGTGGGCGCCTGTGCTCGCCGCGGATCAGAAGACACCCCCGGATATGTACCGAAAGGGTTCGGAGGGTGGCCTGTGGGCTTCATGCCGCTGGGCTCTGGAGTCTGGAGTCTGGGGGGGGGGTGTACTCAGCTCCCCACCCACTCAGAGAGGCAGCGAGGGGCCCCAGGCTTGTCTACATTCAGCCTGAGAGCCGGAGCCTGAGAGATGGAGCCTGAGAGATGGAGCCTTCTGTCCTGGCTGCTGGGCAAACACTCGGGAGGGGAGATAGAGACAAGAGCTGCATTCTGATCAGCGCGCACACACACAGGCGCGCACACACACGCAGGAGAGTGGTTTCACACGCACGCACCCCCTCCACACACGCACACACACCCTCGCCAACCCACATTCGCGCGAAGCCACTTGAGTGTGCGAGCACGAGAGCACTGCCACGCAACATGTGTGTCAACATGCGGAGGGATTACTGCACTAAGCAGGGCCATCGAGGCGGCGTGCTACATCCTGCCTCTGAGCGGCAGACTGACGTGACACCCTGTTTACTGGCACTGGGACACCTTCATTAGGCCTGTTTGGGGCTGCGCTGGCTGGGCAGAACTCGAAGGGATTGGCCCTGTAATGCCACTAACATGTCAGTGAGCCTACAAACAGTCATTAGGACCCCGTAGTGTTCGTTGTAAAACACTGTTTACAACCAGGAGTGATGACAACCACTAGCTTTACAATACAACGGAACTAAACCAGCAAGCTCATTTGCACACATTGTAAATGTTACATATAATTTAATAAGATTATATATACACTATATTATATATTTACATATAATGCTATAAATGTTATATTATATTAAATCATGTAATCGTTGATCCAGTGAAAGGCCAGATTTGAGGCACACGTTAGTTGTATGTTAGCTGACTTTTAGTTCCAGAGTGATTTACAGCAAGTACAGGGACATTCCCCCTGAGGCAAGAGTGGAAGAAATTGGATTTCCTGTGTACTTATATTAATCACTACTGAACACTCTTTCTCTGAATACTGCTGTAACGTCATTACCGCCTGACTGTCACTATCTATGTTTACATTCTTGTGCCCTATAAAAGAATGTCCTCTTGCCTTCAGACGGGAGAGAGACATGATTGAGACCTAAGCTTTGTACTGTCTTCATTTTGTTGCCAGAGGTCTGGTCACTTCTCTCCCAATCTGCAGGTTGTTAAATACGTATTTAATCCAGAACTCAACTGAACTGTCACTCCGTTTATGAAGAGACGGACTAAACACTTTCTTCATCACAAGTAGGGTGAAGTGCCTTGCCCAAGGACACAACGTCGTTTAGCACGGCCCGGGAATCGACCCGGCAACCTTCTGATTACCAGCCCCAATCCCTAACCCGCTTAGCCACTTGACTCTCTGGGTGTACCTGGATGCTGATCCGTGCTGTAGGACAGCAGAAAGCCTCTTCCTGAGCGATGAGGCCCAGACTTGAAGAGCAGGGTCACCTCCGCACTGCTCACACTCACGTTCCTGTCGGTACCTCCCAGCTTCCCGCACAGGGGCCCTGGGAATGACACACACACACACGCAGGGACACACACATGCACACACATACACACAGGAACAAACACAGCAACACACACACAAACAGATACATACATTTAGGAAAGTGTGTTAAAACTTTTGACTAGTACTTTAGGTGACTGCATACATACACAAATCCGTAAATATATCTGTATACATCAGTACACACACACATGCATGCATATACTGTACACAAACACACGCAGATGTTCTCTCACACACACACACACACACACACACACACACACACACACACACACACACACACACACACACACACACTCATAACCCTAACCAGGCTTGTTCTGAGCACACACAAACATAAACTTGTCTCTGCAGGACCGACTCAAGTGACGGACTTGAGAGAGAATGTTGGGTCCGCACGTAAAACACCCCTGAACCCGCCCCTCGTCCCGCACACAGTTCGCAGCCTCAGGCTTGATTTCACACGCTCGTCCGCTGTTTCGTGTTGTGTTTCCAGTGTTGCTCTGTTTCAGGAGGAAACCGCAGAACAGCCCAGAGGAACACAGGAAGCAGACTGCAGGAACTAGCTTGTTACGGACACATGAACATCGTCAGGAGACAGGAAGTTTGGTATCTGGTTGAAACAGCATCATGAGCGGGGGTGATGGGACCGTCCCCCGCCTCCACAACCCTCACCCAAACCGGCAGAGAGCCGTCACCACGCCGACCGGGCAGAGAGGCATGCTTGCGCTGCTAGGAAGGCACGATGTTAGCTTGTCGCTAGTAAGCGTAGTAGCTAGCCAGCGAGAGAGGAGTTTAAGTGGTGCCTCTCAAGCTGGGGGGAAAGTGTGCAGATACTCTTTGGGGGTTGAATTTGGTCTGACTGGAGTTATTATCAGCCAGAAGGGGAACTGGAGGGCCCCTCCTCCCTCATGCACCAGTACCATGGCTCCGTTGAACCCCGTTTTATATTTCCCAGGGGAATCAGGAATTATATATAATCGTAACTATTAGAATGTATAATTATATAATATGTGTAATGGCCCGCTCATGTTAACATAGGACCCCCAAAATAATATCTTGGCTACGCCCCCTGGATGACTGAATACCTCTATTCTACAGGTAACCTCCACTATCCAACCACTGAGACGTGATGCATTCGGTGTTGCCACGGATACAAATCTCTTTCACAGGCACAAGCAGCTTAATCAGCCCCCCCCCCAGTCCCCCTGGTCCCCCCACCCCGTCAGGTCCCCCTTCCAGGTCCCCCCTGGTCCCCTTACCTATGCCCTGTGTCCCGTCGCCGGCAGTGATGGTGAGGGACCCGTTCCTGCAGCCGGGGCTCTGCTCCACGTCAAAGTCCCCGAACAGGAAGCGCAGGGCGCGGCCCTGGGGCACCCGGATCCTCCATCGGCACCAGGAGTCTGCAGGGTAGGTGCCAGGGTAGTTCTGGGAGGCCAAGGTCCCGCTTTCTGTACCCAGAACCGTGTGACCGCAACCATTACCTGCACCAGGGAGCAGAGCCAGGGAGAATGAACACTAACATATGGGTGTTTAACACTGCAATGATGAGATTTGGTTATGTGGGTTTTATTCCTTTGGCTGCTAGTTTTGTCTAAAGCAGAAGTGGCCAACCCTGGTCCTCAAGAGCCACAGTCCTGAAGGTTTTAGATGTTTCCCTGCTCCAACACACCTGATTCTAATTATGATGCTTCCATAGTGCTTGATGATGACCCAGTCATTAGAATCAGGTGTGCTGGAGCAGGGAAACATCTAGAACCTTCAGGACTGTGGCTCTTGAGGACCAGGGTTGGCCACCCCTGGTCTAAAGCAACGTACAAATAGCATGAAGGGATGTGAGTTTTGAGTTTGAGTTGAGGTATAAAGTCACACCAGGTATTGTGTATATCACGTGCAAAGGCATGTTGTTTATGGCATCTAAATGGTACCTCAGTGTTACTCAGGTATGCAACTAAATGATTTGGCTATGGTTGGAAGCTTTTCCCTGAAGAAGTTGTGCAGTGAAGGTTTGGCTTTGCTAGAATATGAAGGCTTAGTTAGGTCAAGTTTACATACACACAAACACTGTCTCATTCTCGTTCTCCTTATCTCTCTCTCTCTCATACGCACGCACGCACGCACACACACACACACACACACACACACACACACACACACACACACACACACACACAGTCAATCTCATTCTCCTTCTCTCTCTCTCTCTCTCTCTCATACGCACACACACACACACACACACACACAGTCAATCTCATTCTCCTTATCTCTCTCTCTCTCTCTCTCATACGCACACACACACACACACACACACACAAACACACACACACACACACACAGTCAATCTCATTCTCCTTATCTCTCTCTCTCTCTCCCTCTCTCTCTCTCTCTCTCTCACACACACACCCACACAAACACACACAGATGTCTGATGCCAATAAATCCCAGAGCTGTGACTGGTGTGTAGGTGTGAGAAGCGAAACGACTCCACGACTGCTCACAAATTCCTGGGAGCTTGATAGCAGCCAAGTCAAGCAGCGCACGTCAGAGTAGGAGGTATTACCGATCATGTTCATTAGACAAGCAGCATAGCTTTCACGCTGATGTTAATAACAGGGCGCCTGGCCAGGGAGGCTGACTCATCCGCGTCTGAGCACGCTCAGTGGAGCAAGAGGTGTTTACAGTCCTGAGATCACGACCGCGAGCTGACCCAAAACAACGAAGCTTCGCTACAACTGACCCCAGCTCCTCGTCAGAGCTAACCCTGACCATCTATATACAGAACCACCAGAGCAACACCAGAACCACACTTCTCACTGAAAAACAGGGGGAACAGGCTTTGGAAAGGGTCTCTCAATGTCTGACACGACCACTCAAAGTTGACACTATTGCCACAGAAGCACAACGTCCTTCTAAACTATTTTGCCAGTTTAATTGAGTGACTGTTTGGTGTATCACGTTGAGCAGCATGACTAAATACATCCTCTGTCTGTCTCCCTGCGGTTGCCGTCATGACTAACCCTTAAAGTGGAATGGAAAAACTAATATTTTAAAGTCGGTGGATTACCGTTGTTGTTTAGAAATGATTCAGAGAGCGGTGGGGGTGTCGGGATGACAGCCTGCCCTGAAGTGGATGACCCTTCCCCTCCTGATGAGGAAAGGGGTTCCTAAACCATGTTTCCATATAAGGCGAGTGACAAATCGGAGGCGGACGTTCCCATCCGCTTAGACATTTAATTAGTAAGCGGCTCCTGTTCTGCTTCAATCTCCCTCCTCCTCCTCCTCCGGGCCTCTCTGACCCCATCCCAGCTTCGACCCTGCCATCGCCGCCCCCCCCCCCCCTCCCCTTCCCCTCTTGTCCCCCAGGATTCCCTGGAAATGCCAGAGCGACACGCCGTAGCCGTGGGCAACAGAGCGTGGATCTGTGTCACCATCCGGTCGGAGGCCACAAGAGCAGCATTCCTGGTATTGTTGGGAGGGGGAGTTTGGATGTTGGCAATCTCCCCCCCCTTGGTCTAGCCTGGCCAGGCCTGGGATCGCCAACCCCAGTCACCCCCCAAAGGCACTGCCCTGGTCTGTCTGCCAGCCAGCCTCCGGCCCCTAGTCCTCTTATCCAGGAGGACTGTCCCCTTCGTCAGAGGCCCCTCGTGGGATCTTTCTTCTGAACACCCTGCCACTCCAGAGATTAAACCCCAACTCTCCTCTTCCGGATCAGTCAGGAAGGTTTAACTGTCAGAGGAACAGCAACCAGCCACTGAAATTAAAGTGGGGGCTTTCTTCCAGCCAGGAAAGGTTTTTCTAGAGAGAAACAAGGTGCCAAGCCTGGGCTTCTCTAAGGACTTTCCGGAAGAAAAGAAACGGTAACAAAACTGTAGCGAGGCCCCCCATCTGCTTGGCAGGTCTTCACAGGCCTTGGCCAAGCAAACAGGATGTTCAGTGGTGAGACCTGTCACTGCCTAACCCCACTGTGTCAATCGCAACAAGGCAACACTTCCATCTGGAGACACGGTTTCATCCTCCTGCACACTCCAGCCGCGGCTTCCTAGCCAAGTTACTTAGCAATACGTCTTAATCACGACTAGGATGTTAGTCACATTCCTTCCTTAAAGACACTCGAGGTTCCCAGTTTTGCACGTTCTACGGAAAAACCATTGGCCGTGTTTGGGAACGTGGTCGCGGTGATTCACGCTGACCCCCCCCTCGCCTCGTCTGAATTGCGAAACGTTGTGTCAACAACAGCCTGCAGATTGTCGCTGTGGTCTTCCTTCCTGGAAGGGTGGGCGTACGGCTCGACTCTCATCTCTGGGTCAACACAGATGATAGACTGGCCGTTCTCCGTGGAAACGCACCATGACATCACGGTTGACCTTTGAACTCTGGACTGAGAGCTACCGGTGCCTCACACTTCAGCAACATTTAGCTGTGACATTTTTTCTCCAGCTAACCAAGACTGGTGAACGAAAC
The DNA here is from genome assembly GCA_030340665.1 of Neosalanx taihuensis. Lineage (NCBI taxonomy): Eukaryota > Metazoa > Chordata > Actinopteri > Osmeriformes > Salangidae > Neosalanx > Neosalanx taihuensis. The sequence goes on along the minus strand of CM059294.1, from coordinate 2,547,777 downwards.
CTGTAGATTTGGGGGGACGGTTAGATGGTCTACATTAGAAATGTCAAAGCAATGTTAAGGCTTTAAGTTCTTAAACTGTATTACAGTGTATGTCCCAGTCTGTCTTCATTCAAAAACATTCTTTTCACACTGTGAAGTCTCTGTTTAGGAACTCTGTATGCTGCTATATGTGTGGTGTTGAACCAAAGCTTACAAAAAGAATTGTGAGTCTTTAAGAAACTTATATAGACTGAAAGTGTTGGTTGCTGCCTGTCTATAGTCTGTCGATCTGGAATCAATAGATGTCTGTTCACACACCTGGCAGTGTGGTACATTATTTATGTAAGAATCGTTTGTAAATACTGTAAATACAATATAAGTGGTTGCATTATTAGATAATACAAATGTATATCACGATAGCTTATGATAACAAAGTTTTTGCAATTATTTCAAAACATGCCAGGTTCCAAAGCGTTATAATGAGCGTGTTTTTTAATCGTTTTTATCCACAAAATTCAGGACGGAATAAAGTTCGATTGCAAATCTTACCCTCTTGACCGTTGACTGCTCTTACGTTCATACAGATCCACAAACTGCCCCAAACTAAAGTCACAGCATCCCTGATATTTCGGGACGTAAGGATCATGATCTCGCTCCTTCGAGGAAGGTAAGGTGCGTCTTCTGAGCTAGGCAGCACGCCGGGTCCCCCCAGAGCCTCTTTACATGAGAGACACCGGGACTGAGCTTTGGTCACTTGTGATTGGCCACAATCCAAACCAAGTGATCTCTCATTGGTTCACCCATCTGTCAATTAACTCCATGTCAAGAATTCCTTTGCCCATATTAGGGTTGGTCGTACTCGAACTTTTTGTTTACGTTTATGTCTTGGGACTGCAGATCTAAGATCAGTTGGTATCGTTTTTTTAGTTCGGATGAGGACCGAGAACACTGATCCTGGACCTGTTGTTGGGGGATTCATTTAATAATAGAAAACAGATATAATACCTGCCTACATTTTGGGACTCCACTTAAATCTTTAGATTTCATTCCTTAGGGTAAATTAACTTGACAGACCTTGGTTTCCTTATGGTAACTTTAATAGAGCGCCACCCCCTGGTAGAAATGTGTGCAGCAGACAGATCCAAGCGTTCAATGTGTGATGCAGTAATCTGTTTAAAAACGTCAGGTCACGTAATGTTTGCATGCACAACCAAATAAAAACATTGAATGTGGTAAAAACCCAAACACGCAAGTATCCCCCCAACGAGTCATGCATCGCTTAAAACAACGATGCCCACTCTCTAACTGATTTGGAACTTCTCTCTAAAAGAACCCACATTCCTCTGGATTCTAGCACGCGCTGGCGGGCCCGGGCGCTCCAACAAGCCGTGCTGCTCGCGCTCGCATAAGAGCAGTTTGACCGATTTACACATCGCGTGCGAACAAACCGCTTCTCGTGACAGCGGGACAGATGCTTCTCAGGCAAACGCTGCCTTCACTGCACGAGGCGGCGCGAGGCAGCACGGCGCATGCTCTGGGAAGCTCTCCCGCGAGCGAAGGATGGCTTCTTCTCTCCGGTGAAACGGTAAGTAAAACGCCGCAGAACGGGCGGAAATTAGGCGTTGGGGTGTTTTTGCATCAGTATCGAGCTGAAGTGCGAAAAAAGAGTTTTAGGTGCTGTTTTTTGGCGTCGCTTCCCCCTGGCGCGGATGCGGTGCGCCGTCGCGCGCTGTTCTGCTGGGTTGCTGGTGTGCGTGCGCTCGCGCCGACAGACGTCAGTGAGTGGGGGAGAGGAGGGAGCGCGAGGGAGCGCGAGGCACGCAACTGCCCGGAGTTAGTGCTCTGCTGGGCTTCTTGCTTGGCTCAAATGGACGAGTTTGTCCAACACATCACCCGTTTGCACGCTTAAATATCCGTTATATCAAGTAGTCTAGTATGCAATATTTATAAGAAATAGTCTTACGGGTCACTACTTTGTATTGGAACTTGTTTAGGTATAAACTTCATTAAATTAGGTTCTGTTCTGCAGAATGGAAATTATATACTGTCTAACAGTCGATGTAACTCAATCTTAATCAGATATATGAAGTGGTTGCATGGTTAGAATGGTTGTCCGTGGTGGAGCACACCTTTCTCCTAAGTAAAGGCTTTTCACCTGTTAGAACAGCTAGATAATAATCCTACTTGACGGATTGACCTTTGAAGGACTTCTGGATGGACAATGCTCTGTTTCCCCCTGTGCTATACTCTTGTAGGAATGCTAATAGATGATTTGCTGATACAGTATTATAGTGTGCATTTGCTGTTCTTGTACCATACAGCACAATACAGCCTTATAGTCTACTGTGTACAGTACAACCCTTACCCCAACTATGCAGTTACTCTGACAGGCTTGATCCTAATATGGAAGCTAAGATACAGGCTGCATCTCTGGAGAAGGAGACGAGAGCATGATGGATTCATGTTTTAACTGCGAAGTTACATGACCTGGCTTGTTTGCGGTAAAGGTTACCTGTGTTTAATACACGTCACTGTCAAGTGTCTATGCAACAGCGTGGGTAAAACAACACAATGCCCTTTTATCCTTTTTGGACAAATCTTACTGGATACTGTTACGGAACGTGGAAGGACTGTTGTGGTTACTGATCATTCATTGTCGTTCGCTTCTGTTAAGTTGTCCCCCTTCAGATTCAGGAATGCGTTTATATGATTATGGATTATAGAGAGAAACACATCGCTAACGGTCCCAGCCACGCTTTGGATCAACAGGGATGGATTTATGATCCGTCCGGTGTGCATGTTAGGAGCCACCATCGGGGCCCCGCAGACACTGACCCGTGTTAAACTGCCGTGCACATCCGTGTGCGTGAGCCCGGGCGCCCACAGTAACGTGCGTGCCGCTCCCCCCCCTCCTCCCCCGCGGGTCCTCCAGGGAGCAGCGATGGCGGGTACTGAGGTCACGGCGACCCCGGGCGCTGCGGTGAGGGTGAAGGAAGAGGAGGAGGAGGAGGAAGAGGAGGAGGAGGGGTGTGACAGTCGCAGGAGGAGGGTCATCCTGCACATGAAGCCCATCCCACAGGGGTAAGAGGTTCACACGCCGGGTCCTGGGGTGGGGGGTGAAGCCTAGTTTATGCTCCCGCGTCACTCCCTACGCCGGGGGCGTGGCGCGGTTGTTGAGCATTCGAAGTTCCGCGTCGAGGGTCCGCGTTTACTCTGCAATTCACTGGCATGCCGCCAGGGGGGTGTGGCTGTGTGGTTTCAATCCTTGCTCTTTCTTCCGGTCATTTCGTTTATAATGTCTATGCCATATGGTACCAACCATAGACATTTAACTTTATAATTTATTTATAACATTTAACTTTATAATGTTTATGGTACCAACAATAAACAACTGCAAGCAATGGAGACCGAGCAGGGGCAGCTGTTTTTGGAGTGGGAGCTCATCGGTTAACTGTGAACTATACATGGTGTGCAAACTGTGTTGTTCTGAAAATAAATATCAAAACAACTCTTTGAAAACAAACTTGTGTGTTTTATTCTTCTGTATTAAATAATTAACACATTTAAGCACGCACATGACTAATGATGTAGCACTCGGCTTCTGATATTGCTACTCATGCACTCGGCGACCTCCAGCCCCATGTTTTGCGCAATCTCCCTCCATGAGTTCGTACTCATTTGGTAGTCTTTGTAATCTTTCATAGAGGAGTTGTATAGATGGTCATATTTTCTGACCTCCTCGATTAACCGCTCGTCTCCTTGGTCCATCGATTTTACCGGTCCAGAAGAACTTTAAAAATGGCGCGGTAGAACGAAAGACCAAAACAGAAAAAGCAGCTGCCGGAAATGACGTTCTGAGCGGACCAATCACAGCGCTTGTGCCGCCGACAACGCAACGCGGAGTCAGGATTTTTTGGAGGTGCGCGGAGGGGCAGTGCGAGAGGAGCGGCGCATGCGGCGCATGCGGCGGGCGACGCATCGCGGGAGCATAAACTAGGCTTGAGGGGGGTTGGGGGGGGGGGTGTCCTGACAATGTAAACGTTCAAGTTTTCATCACACAAGAAACTCTTCTCATCTGTCATTAATGTACAAGTATCGGTTTGGAAACAGTTGCCTGAGCAACAAAGTAAACATTACGACATACAGTAAAGGAGAAACTAGAACAGCGTTGTATTTTCTATTGAAGTGTTGAGCATCCTTAACAGGAGAAGTGTTATGTAAAAGCCTGGACATTGTCGCCCCCTGCAGGTCAAAAGCAGACAGCGCTGAAACACGCACCACTGTTCTGGCCATAGAGACTCACCATGGTAAGACTTCACTTCCCACTGAGAGAATGAACACCTTCATGAAACCCATTATGTTTGTTAGATGTTAATATATGACATTTTTTTAATATATGATATTTTTTACTCACTGAGTGAAGGTTTTTTCTTTCTGAAGCATGTTAGTTGGCTGCACCGGTGGTTCAGTGGTAGGATTCTTGCCTACCATGTACAGAAAGCCTGGGTTTTAATCCCGGTGGGGGTTCGAATCCTGGCCAATGCATTGAATAAATGTGTGTGCCTCTGAAATTTCCCCATTAGGGGACTATAAGGGATAATTTCTAGAATAGTTAACTTAGCACAGCTGAAGATTAAGTGCATAGCTTTTCATGGTATCCATGGTTATTTTCACGGTCGGATACAAGGAATGGTCTGTGTTTACCACCATGTCACCCCTCAGAGGAGAACGGCACAGACGGGGAGGAGGTGGAGTATGGATATCCCATCACCTGTGGAGACAGCAGGGCCGTCCTCCTGTTTAAGAAGTTTGTTTGCCCCGGCATCAACGTCAGATGTGTGAAGGTAGGTACAGAAAACCAACAATGGAGGTTCACAGGCAGCAGGTTAGCCACGCTGGTGCCTGCCTGTACATTCCCTAGTCCAGGGGTGGGGAACACTGGTCCTCGAGGGCCGCTGTCCTGAAGGTTTTAGATGTTTCCCTGCTCCAGCACACCTGATTCTAGTGAAGGGTTGTTATCAAGCTTTGTGGAAGCCTCATAATTAGAAACCCAGGAGGACCAGGGTTCCCTACCCCTGCCCTAGTCTTTTGATTGATTACATCAAAACAATGAAGGCATTTTAAAATGTATTTAACATTTTATTTTATTTGATTTTTTTTGAGTCTCCTTCATTTTAAGATGAGTGCCCCCCCCCCCCCCCAAAAAAAAATATATACTTTGAGGATTGATTTCACATCCCTGTCAGTGTGAATTAGAGTGATACTCTAGCATCAGTCGTCCTCCTTCATCTCGCTCTCTTCCCTCCCTGCAGTTCAACAACCAGCTGATCAGCCCCAAGCAGTTTGTCCACCTGGCAGGGAAAGCCACGCTGAAGGACTGGAAGAGGGCGATCCGTCTGGGAGGGGTGATGCTCAGGTAGGCCCTGTTCTGAGGCGCTCACTGCGCCCCTTCCTTCTGTCTGAGAGGCTTCTGGTTGTAAACAGCGGACCGCCGCATGAGGGTGGGGTAACAATGTAAAAAATTATAAATATACACGTTACCCATGTAAAAAAATAAGTGGGGGTTGTGGCGCAGTCGGTTAGGGCGTCGGGCTAGTAATTAGAAGTTCCCTGGTTCGAACCCCGGCTGTGGCAACATGACCTTGCGTCCCTGGGTAAGGCACTTGACCCTATTTCCCTGGGTGGAAATATCCCTGTGCTTGCTTGTAAGTCACTCTGGATAAGAGCGTCTGCTAAAGGACTCAGTGTAAATGTCAAAAAGAAAAATGTGACGTTAGGAGAAGAACGTCTTCGGTAAATCACCGGTTTGTACCTCAGGCTTTAAGCCTCCAGGCTGACTGTGTCAGCGCGGCTCAGTTTTCCAGCTCGGTCTGAAAGCAGTCATTAAAGGGCTGTCAGCGAGCCTGCGGTGGTGAAAACTCACGGCACGCTCCGAGACTGCTGAGGGACACGTCTCTCCCCCTGATCCCCGTGCCTCAACTTGTCTGCTCCCCACCAGCCCGCCCCTCTTTGTTTGGCTGGAGGCGACGTCCTATCCGTGGCCCTTTCAGAAACGTTCAGCTGATCTGGAAGGCTCTCCGTCTGAAGCCGACTGTGTTTTGAATCTATTTACATGTATTTGTTTAGCAGATGGCTTTACCGCAGTCGGCAAACACACAGCGCACGCAGCGGCTAAGTGCGTCGGATAATTAGAGATTAGCCGTGCCGCGGTTCTATCAGCTCTGCCGTCTAGACGCACAATACTCCTTTTCACGATCGGTCGTCTCCACGGTTACCGCGTCCCGCAGGAAAATGATGGATTCGGGACAGATCGACTTCTACCAGCACGAGACCGTGTGCACCAACACCTGTCGCAGCACCAAGTTCGACCTGCTGGTCAACACCACCCGGATCCTCCCTGGATCAGCCCTACAGATCGGCCCGCCCCCCTCCCCTCTGCCCGGTGAGCCACAACCCCACCCCGGACTCTGACCCAGACCTTGCCCCCTTATAATCAGGGAACGTAGAAGCATAAGGTTACTTATCGTGTTGAGTAGGAAAGCAGACCTGGGAACAGTGGTGAGTTTAGAATGAGATTAAGAGAGGCTGAGAACTGATCCCAGATCTGAACCCCGGCTCTTGGATACTTAATAAGTAAGTCTTGTTTAAGCAGACTTACTTAAAGGTCATCTTCTTGCTAGGGTTATTACTTGTATCGAGCTTGATGGGGTAGGTTCAAGAGAAATTGCAGAAAAGAGATAGCATCTAGTAATAAAACAGCATATCCATGGTTAGAAATAGGATTTTGGACATTTTGGAAATCTGGAAACTTCAAAGTAATAGAACGATTGTTCTTTTCAGAACAGAGAGCTGATTTTGATGTGGCTGCTTTTTCTGCACATTTCAGAGAGTGCAATGAGAACATGTTAAAATATAGAGATTAGAAAACCAATCACATAAAGAGACCTCGCTAGTGCTCTTATTAAAGTCTGGGAAATAGACACGATCCGGATAACAGGAAATAGTCTCTCAAGAGCTTTTTATTGCAGAGTCACAGTTGTAGATGAAGCCATAATACATTTTGAACTGATTCTTACCTGAATTGAGTCAGTGAAATGAGCGTTAGGATGAGATGTGGAGTGTGTTTGGTTCTAACTGGCTGTGTCTCGCTGGCGCAGGAGATAGACAGACCATGGAGGTGGAGGTGGAGGACAGCCCTGAGGAAAAGCAGTGTACAGTTGTAAACTGGAGCTCTGGATTGGCCCCGTCCATCAACGCCACCACAGCCAATGGCCATTTCAAGAGAAGGCGGGTCGAATTCCCTGGTGAGTGTGTTCATGTCCTCCCCCTCTGTGTTTGCCTCGATCGTTATGTAAGGTCTTCCTTGTCGCCTTTCTACTAAAAGACTCTTTGGGGACATCCTGGTTTCTTACTGGGCCAATAATGTCAAAGCAGGGGCCTGGGTTCAAATCCAAGGCCATTTCCTGTATGTCTTCCCTCCTCTCTCACTTCCTGTTTTCCTGTCACTTACCAACTTTTCTACGCCAAAATATAACTGCAACAAGGCCAGGAACATATCTTTACAGGGGAGTCATGTCTCACAATCGGTTAGAGTGGTTTAGTAATCAGAAGGTACCCAGTTAGAATCCCAGTTCAAACCCTGGCTGTGTCAACATGACGTGGTGTCCTTAGGCAAGGCACTTCACCCTACTTGCCTCAGGGGGGGGAGTACTTGCTGTAAGTTGCTCTAGATAAGAGCGTCTGCTGAATGAATACATTTCAAATGTTAACAAAAAGATGACGCCCCCTTTGCCCTTCTCCAGATGAGACCCTGGGGTTCTGGAGGGGCGTGGCAGATATCGGCCTGATGGGGGACGTTCTGTCCAGCCTCCGCACGGAGCTGTTGGCCACGCTCAGAGGAGTGGAGGCCCGCAGCGACGAGGCCGGCCTTCTGGAGGCCGGTGAGGTCCCCTTACCACTATGATGAGATGAGAAACATAACAGAGTGGGAACATAATACAGGATTCAGATGGCTCAGCGGGCTAAGGCGTTGGCCTCATAAGCGGAAGGTTGTGAGTTCGAACCCCGGCTGTAGCTATGTGATGTTGTGTCCTTGGGCAAGGCACTTCACCCTACTTACCTCTGGGAGAATATCCCTGTACTTAATGTAAGTTGCTTTGGATAAAAGCGTCTGCTAAATGAGGTATTATTATTATTATGTTGAGATGAGAAACATCCCATGGTAACATATGACAGCTGTTGAGGTTGAATCTCATCCTGGAATAAATATCAGCGTTGCAGATCTTCCAAACTAGATTAGAGATCATCTGCAGAAGGAAAGCATGTTCCATGCATGTTGCACGGCGTAAAAACGAAGTTTTCTACCTAACGACTGTACTTCCTGTTTCCCAGATGGCCAGGTGCTGAACTCACTGTGTGAGATGTTCGGTCTGCTGGACTCGGTCAGGAGAGCTCTGGATCAGAGGCGTATTCGAACAGATGACAATCAGCAGCTGGCTCCTAACCCGCTATACGGTGAGAGGACAGAAACAGGTGGGCAGCAGACATACGAGAAGATAACCAGAACCAGGAACAGCCTCTTACATTGATTTTGACCGTCCATTGGCTAGTGTGGCCATGTTGGGGCGCTGTAGTTGAGTCTATAAACCCATTGAAGTGGCGTGATGGTGGTGAATTCCCTGATCTTCTCTGTCTCACTCATCAGGGCTGGAAGAGAGGTTTGAGGACCAGAGAAGACGGAGTCAGGATGGACTTCACCCACCCCAGGCAGGTAGCTCCTTCAGGCCTGCATCTTCCAAGCGGCCACGTCTGCACCGAACCTCCTCCTCCACCACCGGCCAGACCCACATCCAGACCGTCCTATCCCCCATCACCGCTTCCCAGATGGGCCAGATGGTGTCCGTCGCTGGTCTACCGGTAGCCACCCTCGCCCAGCTCCCCACCGGCTCGCAGCACTTTAACCACCGTGCCCCCTCCCTGGCCGGCCAGCGGGGCAGGGCAGGAACCTTCCATGCAGGCCCCAGAGGGACTCTGTTCAGCCCAGCCGCAGAGTCAGGCGTGGGGGTCCTCAGCCAGACGGAGGGCAAGGAGAAGGAGCGCAGGGGGACGAATAAGGACATGTTCCGGATAAAGGCCGACAGCGTCCGGGGAACTGTGGTGACGCGGACGGAGGACTCTCACCTCAGGAGAGAAGAACTAAGGGGGAAGGAGGACAAAGGGGGGGAGGGGGGATGCTGAGAGAAGAGTTGTGTGACGTGGAGGTTGTTCTCGTGGAGGAAGAGCCGACAAAGGAACGAGACATCAAGTGAGGGGAGCGAATCTGGGAGATATGTGAGGGAGGGAGGGAGGGAGGGAAACAGAGGGAAATCGAAACTGCTCTCTACCATGTAATTGCATAATATTAATATTTTTCACAGACTGACTTAGCACAACATTGAAGATCAAAGCCGTTTTGTAGTTCACTACAGTGCATCGCCTCTGCAGGTGGAGTAGAGCCATTCTAGCTGAGAAATGAAACCGGCTGGCGGTTTTTGTATTTTATTTTATATTTGTTGGTATTTTGTGTCAGTCTGAGTTCCGTGATTACAGCTAAATTGGACGAGATGATGTCTACAGGATGTTGATACGAACTGGGTTATGTCGAAATTACTCTGGAGATTTAATCAAGGTATACAGCACACGTCTACAAAATGTTTCATTTGCAGATGTAATTGCAGTTTTGTTCTCATTAATTCCTAAATGAACTTAATAGAAAACAATTGCTTCCAAATGGTTGCTGTCAGAATATATATATATTTTGGGGGGAGACAGGGCCCAGTCTATTTTCAGTCTTTCCTAAACATACTGACGTACTTTGCATGGCTCATCTATGTTAACATGGATCCATGCTGGGCCATTCACCTCAAATAACAAACTTCTGTTGTTGTAACCAGTTTCCGTGGGTTAAGTATTTTATATTTTTCTACGTAGAAAGTTTGTACAAACTTGATTCTCATAGATGTGTTTGTACGACACCCTTTTTTCTTTTCATGTTTGTTTTTCAAAATGTCCGAATCGTGTTTCAGTGTTCATAGACAGACAACGTAAATCCAGGTTTTGTATTTGCACACTGAATACAGGACTGCACCATAATCACTGTATTTCATTTGATAAAGGGATAAATATTGAACTCAGGTCAGCATATATATATATACAGTATATATAAAAATATAAATATATATATATATATATCGCAATGATGCCACAGACATGGAACTTACGTTCAATCACCTATGCACCCCTCGTATTCCAAATGTTTATACTAATGTTATATTAATTATTATATCAACATTTTAAGTGGTGTATCAAATATGTGACTTGTCTCATGTGAGATGAGATGTTTGGTTTATAAAACAGTGAAGTCTAGACTAATGGACCTGTCAATGTATTTTATTTTGCTTTGATCTATCTGTCCTTATAACTGAGGAACACAACAGTTCAGGGAAAAAAATGAAATCTAAGTTCTGTACTGGAACGATGGGGCACCTTTAATTGTAACTAAACACTACTTACCCGATGAGAAAGATTGCACAAGTTTGTTTTGTAAAAAGTTTGAATAAACTTCCTCCATAAAGCTGAAAGGAATATTATGTTTCCGTTTGAGTTCTGGCCGAAAGGCCCACGGTCCATGTGCATGGATTCTAGGAACACGTATCCGAGGTTTAAAGGACTTCACTGGGGTTCAATAACAAGATTAAAGGCTGTCTTTGAGGGTTGGCTGCTTCTCTGACAGTGCTGTGGGTTTCATGGCGAGCATCTTTCAACTGCCCAGCAGAGTCTAGCCGAGCCCACAGGCTCCCGGTGCATTTTGATCAAAGAGGTGCGCTTCGGGGTGGGGGGGCGGTAGGGGCGGTAGGAGCCAATATCAACACACCATTGAAACTCATCTGTATGGGTAAATCAAGAGCAGTATTTGCATATGGGGGCGTACAAAAACGTTCGTCCTTACTGATATTCAAACCTGCTCCGCTGGTGGATTTGAGCCATATTAACCTTAAAATAGGTGCGGTCAATTTGAGAGGTACATCTTTCTTCATGAAGCAAATCCAACCGGATAAATGCAGTCCGAGAAGGCTTTGACGGATGAAAATTTGAGAAATTCAATTGATTGTGAAATTCAATTGATTCTAACGGTGGCTCCTTTAAATCCTGTTCATCTCCCATTTCTAATCCAGATGTGTTTGTTGAAGGTTGAGAGAAGCATCTGTTGGAGCGACTGCCATGATCACAGCTAATGATAACAAACAATTTCATCTGCCACCTTGCAGCTGTTATCATCCGCACCACCACCTGTCCCTGCGTTGAATCTTAACCGCACTATGCATCACAGCCTCAGGCAACCTCTGGCGAATTAGTCCCCTATTTTATGTTGCCAAATCTATTTCTTAAGGTGCCACATTTCCGCCATGCGCCACAAAGGCGTGATTAAAGGTGGTGAAACTATCGCCCCCTGTTAACTCCATTAGAGGGCTGGGATGGGAGCTCTCCTTGCAAGGCTGAAACATCTCTGATCGGGTCTGCATCTGTTCCCCCTCCCGGTTTAATTCAATCCTGCACCTTAATGTCCGTGCGGGACAACAGAATGAATGATAAACAGCCCCTCCAAATGGCACTTTGATCCAATTGGGCTTCTCCGGGGCCTTGGGGGCCTCACCGCGGCACCTGCCTTCACTGTTGCAAAAGCTACCCCGTATCCTTCAAGAGGAGGGGGTAGGCAGCAGCATCAGCACTTTCTCAAGATGCTCCACTTGAATTATGAGTCGCCAGGTTCGGGTAATGTCGTTATAAATATAAAGAGGACACCTTGCATTTGTCACGGTCTCTCACGGTGGAAACTTGGATAAATGACCGTGCTGTTGTTGTCTTGATGGGGTGTTGCTGTGTGAAATCGCACGGCAGGGAGGTGAGAAAACAGCACATATTCCGTGGCCAAAACCCTCCCGGAATCAGAGGCCGTGGTACAGCTTACCAAACACACGGTTTAAGATCAGCAGGACCACAGGCACGATTTAAAAGATGTTCACCGGTGACAATATGCCTTGTCGATCGTGTGGAAACAAGTTTTAGGCTGTCCTTTCAATGTAAAGAAGCATTGTCTGGGAGATGGCTTCAGGCCCACTGTGGGTCCATAGAAAAAAGAGGAGGGTGTTACATTTGAGAATCAATAAATAATTATGGTTCTCGTGGACAGAGTGAAAAAAAACAATTATGTTAGAGGGGATCTGTTGCGGTTTAATTCCCTCTGCCCTATCGAGTTCCACGTCGATTCAGGTGCCCTGGTAGTTGCTTGCGTGCAATTTGTTTTTAACCCACATCCAACCAGAGAGCGCCTCTTGAATGTCTCTGTCTCCTAATGTCTAGTCTTTGTTCATCGTTCTGTAAGAGTTCCCTACGATCATGCCGGTGGATAGAATAGAATAGAATGGATAGACAGAATAGATAAACCTTTAGATAGACAGAATAGATAAACCTTTATTTGTCTTCCGGGGGGGGGGGCGGTGGCAGTTCACTACAGCAGCAGGAAGTACAGCACACAAAAAAAGGCCGGTGAGGGCGTTGATATCACTTGTAGTCTTTATGGGAGTTTGGGGAGTTGGGATGAAAGTGAGAAATAGAAGAAATTATAGAGGGGAGGAGGAGGAGGAGGAGGAGGGGGAGGGGGGGTTGAACAGCCTACACCCCATCAGCCAATAGGAAGATGGAACTCCCTTTCAGCCGCAGATCAGTTGCTCGCCAGCGCCACTTGGGGGCGTCAGACGCCTGGTTTTGCACGGTCACGTTGGAGGGTAGAGAAAGCAGCCTCGGCCTGGCAAATAACTCCTCTCTACCTCTCTCCATGTTCATCCTGACGTCAGTTCCCAGCTCTGCCCCTGTCTCGCTCGGTCTGAGCCACCTTCCAGCCAGGATCCATGGAATCCAGGGGCTCCGGTCCACAACTTCCAAAGCGGAGTCGCTGAAATCATTTCTGCGGGGTTTTTCTTCTCAAACTGGACTTTAAACAGAAAACATGAACACCTGTGCTTTTCTACTGATCCTGGCCGTGCAGATTTACGCCGATGGCATCGAGGGACCAACAGGTAAGCCGAATCTCATTTCGCTTTTAAAAGGCTCGAGTTTGGAAGTTGTGCATCCAGGAGGGTCCCACCATGCCCCCCCCCCCGCCAGGAGGGTCCCACCATGCCCCCCACCGTGCCCCCCCCCCAGGAGGGTCCCACCATGCCCCCTACCCCCCCCCCGATCTGCTGCAATCTGGGGGTCTCAACACTGTCACATGCGTATTTCTCAAGTTCTGGACTTTATGCGGTTGCCTGCTATAGATGCGTCTAACAAACAGCTTCAGTCTTCTGAATTGCTTGAAGTTCGGTCTCTTCATGTGTTCTCGGTCAAATGGGATGGAAGCGAAGTGTTAACCGGTAGAATCTGATCAAATCTGTGCTTTGCTGCGTGGTAAAGAAACCCGTGTTTCTGCTCCTAGTAGCGGAATCATCCCACCTCTTGTTTAAGTTGCCTGTTTTGTTTTGCTGTTGTTGTTTGTTTTTGTTGTTGGTTAAATCCGTTGAAGTATATGTAATCCGATATATTACTGCAACTATTTGTTAATTTAGCACAAATGATTGAACAAATAATCTGGAAGTGGCACACTAGGGAATCATTCATGTTCGATTGTTTTGAAAATGTGTTTTTAATATCATACGTTGACATGAATAGCCTTTTTAAATTCAAGACGCAGCATTTGGGTTTGTTCATTGTGAATGTAAGGTTGCCCTGTCCCTGTTCAGTGCATACAGGGGGATTTGAGCAGCATTTGATGCCTTCTGGCTGGTAGTCATGAGCAGATCAGAGAGGAATGAAACACTGACAGAAACAAGGACACTGTTGTTCCTATCAAAATAAGTTAAACCTGAGATCATTCAGGCACGCTCAATCAGGCAGGGAGGGAGGGAGGGAGGGAGGGAGAGAGATAGAGAGGGAGGGAGGGAGGAAGGGCGGGAGAGAGAGAAAGAGGGAGGGAGGGAGGGAGAGCGAGAGCGACTAGATGGTTAATTCCTTTATAGTACTGCCTTTGATGCTGTTGGTAATGTATAAATCATGAGGTAATTTTTAAATTATTTTTGACATATGAAGGGTTTTATCAGATTCATATCAAATCAACAAATCAAATCAACATTTATTTGTATAGCCCTTTTTACAAGCAATGTCACAGAGGGCTTCACATATGCCCCTAGAACCGCCCCTCAACCAACCTAAACCCTCAAGGAAGACAAGGAAAAACTCCCAGAAAAACTCACTAGGTAGAAAAAATGGAAGAAACCTTGGAAGGAGCAATTCAGTGAGGGATCCCCTCCTCCAGGGACGGTTGGAGAAAGTGAAGAGCGGAACACAGGCTAAAACAGTCATAACTCTAGAGAGAGTTAACAAGTTGCTGAAACATCAATACTCAATGCTCAACGTGGGTCTTAGGTTGCACAGCGTCAATTTAGGCAGTCACTGGGCTTGAGCCCATGATTGGCGCAGCATCACACACAGGGGGATGAGGAAAAGGACCGGGAACTCTCTCCTTGTCCATCAGGGAGACTGACGTCCGACTGGCGACCAGATCCGGGGTTGGAAGACCATCTCGGATCAATGTCCACTGGCACCAGGTCCAACATTGGCCGATGACCACGCAAGTGCTGAGAGCTCAGTCCCCCCATACCAAAGGGAGGTATGGAGGGGAGGACAGTGAGACGGAGTAGAGGAGATGTTAGAGAGTGCAAGGAACAGCTAACAGTTATAGCAATATTCAGAATGAGGTCCCCACCGGTCAATGTGGGCTAATGCAGCAATTTAAAAAAAGGGGCTATTGACACAGCCTTAGACATCAAGACAGCACCAGCCCCCCTCAATTGGAACATAAATCTGTTCCATGAGAGAAAACTCTAAGATATATATAATATACACTACCGTTCAAAAGTTTGGGGTCACCCAAACAATTTCGTGTTTTCCATGAAAAGTCACACTTATTCACTACCATGTGTTGTGAAATGAATAGAAAATAGAGTCAAGACATTGACAAGGTTAGAAATAATGATTTGTATTTGAAATAAGATTTTTTTTACATCAAACTTTGCTTTCGTCAAAGAATCCTCCATTTGCAGCAA
This sequence comes from Neosalanx taihuensis, assembly GCA_030340665.1. Classification (NCBI taxonomy): domain Eukaryota; kingdom Metazoa; phylum Chordata; class Actinopteri; order Osmeriformes; family Salangidae; genus Neosalanx; species Neosalanx taihuensis. The sequence goes on along the minus strand of CM059294.1, from coordinate 2,532,619 downwards.
TTACAGCATTGCAGACCTTTGGCATTCTAGCTGTTAATTTGTTGAAGTAATCTGGAGAAATTGCACCCCACGCTTCCAGAAGCAGCTCCCACAAGTTGGATTGGTTGGATGGGCACTTCTTGCGTACCATACGGTCAAGCTGCTCCCACAACAGCTCAATGGGGTTCAGATCTGGTGACTGCGCTGGCCACTCCATTACCGATAGAATACCAGCTGCCTGCTTCTGCTCTAAATAGTTCTTGCACAATTTGGAGGTGTGTTTAGGGTCATTGTCCTGTTGTAGGATGAAATTGGCTCCAATCATGCGCTGTCCACTGGGTATGGCATGGCGTTGCAAAATGGAGTGATAGCCTTCCTTATTCAGAATCCCTTTTACCCTGTACAAATCTCCCACCTTACCAGCACCAAAGCAACCCCAGACCATCACATTACCTCCGCCATGCTTAACAGATGGCGTCAGGCATTCTTCCAGCATCTTTTCATTTGTTCTGCGTCTCACAAACGTTCTTCTTTGTGATCCAAACACCTCAAACTTGGATTCATCCGTCCACAACACTTTTTTCCAGTCTTCCTCTGTCCAATGTCTGTGTTCTTTTGCCCATCTTAATCTTTTTCTTTCATTGGCCAGTCTCAGATATGGCTTTTTCTTTGCCACTCTGCCCTGAAGCCCAGAATCCCGCAGCCGCCTCTTCACTGTAGATGTTGACACTGGTGTTTTGCGGGTACTATTTAATGAAGATGCCAGTTGGGGACCTGTGAGGCGTCTGTTTCTCAAACTAGAGACTCTAATGTACTTATCTTCTTGTTTAGTTGTGCAACGCGGCCTCCCACTTCTTTTTCTACTCTGGTTAGAGCCTGTTTGTGCTGTCCTCTGAAGGGAGTAGTTCACACCGTTGTAGGAAATCTTCAATTTCTTAGCAATTTCTCGCATGGAATAGCCTTAATTTCTAAGAACAAGAATAGACTGTCGAGTTTCAGATGAAAGTTCTCTTTTTCTGGCCATTTTGAGCGTTTAATTGACCCCACAAATGTGATGCTCCAGAAACTCAATCTGCTCAAAGGAAGGTCAGTTTTGTAGCTTCTGTAAGGAGCTAAACTGTTTTCAGATGTGTGAACATGATTGCACAAGGGTTTTCTAATCATCAATAAGCCTTCTGAGCCAATGAGCAAACACATTGTACCATTAGAACACTGGAGTGATTGTTGCAGGAAATGGGCCTCTATACACCTATGTAGATATTGCACCAAAAACCAGACATTTGCAGCTAGAATAGTCATTTACCACATTAGCAATGTATAGAGTGTATTTCTTTAAAGTTAAGACTAGTTTAAAGTTATCTTCATTGAAAAGTACAGTGCTTTTCCTTAAAAAATAAGGACATTTCAATGTGACCCTAAACTTTTGAACGGTAGTGTATGTATATTATTATTATTATTATTATTTATATATATATATTATTATTTTTTATTTTTTTTTGAAAGATAGTATCTTTTGAAAGCCAAGTCTCCTGTCGTCTCTAACTGTACAGTTTTAGAATCAGAATGGGGGTTTATTCGCTATGCAAGGGTTAACAAACATAGAATTCACTCTGGTAATAATGTGCAAACATAGAACATATATGTGGCATACTAATAAAATATAAATAAATACAATGTAAAATACACTACATATATGATACATATAAACAAATAATACAAATAATACAAGTGATGCAATAGTACAAATAATAAAGGTAACATGGAAGTACAAACAACATGGGTACAGACTGGAATGGATATATATAGTACGTGGGGGGGGGGGGGGGTGTATATTCACAGTAGTGTAAACAATAATACAGAATTCACAGTAGTAAGTTTTAAAGTTTGTTAAGCTAACTACACTAGCCTAATAACTCCCACCGTAAACTGAGTTCTTTCTACCACAAGAGATCGCTGTCATATTACAACAAATATTGAATAACTATACCATACATATTTGTGTGGCATAAGGATGGTCCAAGTGAACAAATTACTCACCCACTCATTCCATTCTAACCCCCCCCCCATGTCCCATAAGTCTGAGTGCATCTCTTGTGGAGCTTACTAGCACATACCCCCATTTAGTAGGAGTGTGTTCTGCTCACCTTGACTCAGTCCCACCGAGACGTCACGCAAGACTCCTTGCTTCTGTTGCCATGATGGAGTGGAACTCCCAGTCATGGAAGAGACTGCAGGGAAGAGAAGGCTATTTGTGTGACTAGACGGGACGCTTTCAAAATGTCACACTCTTTCTCGTTCTCTGACTCTCTCTTTCTCTCCCAGTCTTTTTACTTCCGTCTCTCTTTCTCTCCTCTCTCTCTTTGCCCCTCTTTCTCCTTCTGTCTCTCCTCTCGCCCTCTCTCTCCTTCTCTCTTTCTCTCCTCTCTCTCTTTGCCCCTCTTTCTCCTTCTGTCTCTCCTCTCGCCCTCTCTCTCCTTCTCTCTTTCTCTCCTCTCTCTCTTTGCCCCTCTTTCTCCTTCTGTCTCTCCTCTCGCCCTCTCTCTCCTTCTCTCTTTCTCTCCTCTCTCTCTTTGCCCCTCTTTCTCCTTCTGTCTCTCCTCTCGCCCTCTCTCTCCTTCTCTCTTTCTCTCCTCTCTCTCTTTGCCCCTCTTTCTCCTTCTGTCTCTCCTCTCGCCCTCTCTCTCCTTCTCTCTTTCTCTCCTCTCTCTCTTTGCCCCTCTTTCTCCTTCTGTCTCTCCTCTCGCCCTCTCTCTCCTTCTCTCTTTCTCTCCTCTCTCTCTTTGCCCCTCTTTCTCCTTCTGTCTCTCCTCTCGCCCTCTCTCTCCTTCTCTCTTTCTCCCTCTCTCTCTTTGCCCCTCTTTCTCCTTCTGTCTCTCCTCTCGCCCTCTCTCTCCTTCTCTCTTTCTCTCCTCTCTCTCTTTGCCCCTCTTTCTCCTTCTGTCTCTCCTCTCGCCCTCTCTCTCCTTCTCTCTTTCTCTCCTCTCTCTCTTTGCCCCTCTTTCTCCTTCTGTCTCTCCTCTCGCCCTCTCTCTCCTTCTCTCTTTCTCTCCTCTCTCTCTTTGCCCCTCTTTCTCCTTCTGTCTCTCCTCTCGCCCTCTCTCTCCTTCTCTCTTTCTCTCCTCTCTCTCTTTGCCCCTCTTTCTCCTTCTGTCTCTCCTCTCGCCCTCTCTCTCCTTCTCTCTTTCTCTCCTCTCTCTCTTTGCCCCTCTTTCTCCTTCTGTCTCTCCTCTCGCCCTCTCTCTCCTTCTCTCTTTCTCCCTCTCTCTCTTTGCCCCTCTTTCTCCTTCTGTCTCTCCTCTCGCCCTCTCTCTCCTTCTCTCTTTCTCTCCTCTCTCTCTTTGCCCCTCTTTCTCCTTCTGTCTCTCCTCTCGCCCTCTCTCTCCTTCTCTCTTTCTCTCCTCTCTCTCTTTGCCCCTCTTTCTCCTTCTGTCTCTCCTCTCGCCCTCTCTCTCCTTCTCTCTTTCTCTCCTCTCTCTCTTTGCCCCTCTTTCTCCTTCTGTCTCTCCTCTCGCCCTCTCTCTCCTTCTCTCTTTCTCTCCTCTCTCTCTTTGCCCCTCTTTCTCCTTCTGTCTCTCCTCTCGCCCTCTCTCTCCTTCTCTCTTTCTCTCCTCTCTCTCTTTGCCCCTCTTTCTCCTTCTGTCTCTCCTCTCGCCCTCTCTCTCCTTCTCTCTTTCTCTCCTCTCTCTCTTTGCCCCTCTTTCTCCTTCTGTCTCTCCTCTCGCCCTCTCTCTCCTTCTCTCTTTCTCTCCTCTCTCTCTTTGCCCCTCTTTCTCCTTCTGTCTCTCCTCTCGCCCTCTCTCTCCTTCTCTCTTTCTCTCCTCTCTCTCTTTGCCCCTCTTTCTCCTTCTGTCTCTCCTCTCGCCCTCTCTCTCCTTCTCTCTTTCTCTCCTCTCTCTCTTTGCCCCTCTTTCTCCTTCTGTCTCTCCTCTCGCCCTCTCTCTCCTTCTCTCTTTCTCCCTCTCTCTCTTTGCCCCTCTTTCTCCTTCTGTCTCTCCTCTCGCCCTCTCTCTCCTTCTCTCTTTCTCTCCTCTCTCTCTTTGCCCCTCTTTCTCCTTCTGTCTCTCCTCTCGCCCTCTCTCTCCTTCTCTCTCTCTCTCTTTGCCCCTCTTTCTCCTTCTGTCTCTCCTCTCGCCCTCTCTCTCCTTCTCTCTTTCTCTCCTCTCTCTCTTTGCCCCTCTTTCTCCTTCTGTCTCTCCTCTCGCCCTCTCTCTCCTTCTCTCTTTCTCCCTCTCTCTCTTTGCCCCTCTTTCTCCTTCTGTCTCTCCTCTCGCCCTCTCCCTCCTTCTCTCTTTCTCTCCTCTCTCTCTCTCTTGATTTCTCTCTCCCTCCTTCTCTCTTTGCAGTATTGAAAGCTAAAAAGTAGTCTTTCCCCCCCACAGCTTACGTCAGCAGCTCATTTCCAAACCTGGCGGTGTGATATGTACCTTATTGTGGCGAGGGCAATCAACCCTATCATCAAGCATCCGATGGAGTCACGGAAACCGTCAAATCCCAGGCAGATAATTACTGTAAAACAGCTCGCGTGGAACGTTGAAAGCTCGACTGGAAAGCGTGTCAGCGGAGCTTCTCCCGCCGTGTTGATGATTTCGTCTGTTAACTGAGGTGTAGCTGCCTCAGCGTCTGGTCCATTAGCTCCTCATTAACCAATTACATTTGTGTTGTTGTTGCCTTGTGCGTTTCCATCCACCCCCCCCCCCCCATGCCCCATGCCTGTTAATGCGTTCCGGAACAATCTGTAATTTCACACAATGTCAAGAAATGTGTCGGACAGGTGGCCTTGTATTGAATGAGTCTGCTTTACTGCTACACTACCTGGCCAGTGCGAAGGCTGTTTTAACTTATGAACCCCAGTCAAGGCATTAAGGATGTTCATGTTCATGGGTTATCTATGCCTCACAGAACCACTCTGCTTTTGAGCAATCCCCTCATAATATGATCGAATCCATTATTATGTTTGTTGTTATTTCAAATCCATCCTTTATTCCCGATAGTCCTGGTTCCCGAGTCTCACGGCTGCCTGGACATTAAGTCCAGGAGAGGAAATGAAATATCTGCTCTGCCAAACTGGACAGATCCCAGAGCATGGTTTATGAGTGAAACAAAAATTCCATTTGCGCCTGCAGCTGAGTGGGTCAAGGAC
>CM059294.1:2492500-2525000 GCA_030340665.1 Neosalanx taihuensis | reverse complement strand
ACCCATTGTGACGTCTGGAAGAGGCCATTTGGTTTTTTGGTCTTCCCACCCCTCCCCTCACCAGGACCATGGGGCGGGGAGGGGGGGGAGTTCAACGATATATAAGGAAAACCTGGACTGGGTTCAGGGCCGGTGTCCTCCAGAACTACAAGTGTCTGTGAGGCTCGGCCACAGAGCTCTGTTTATGTGTGTGTCTTGTGTGTATTGTCTGTTTTATGTTCCATGTGTTCCTATTGCAATACTCTGTTCATGTTAAAGGTTCAATAAATTTGTGACTAACAAACTTAACATACTTTGTGTCCTTACAACGTCCGAAACCAAAAAGTTCCCTTCACAGTTGGGGGCTCGAGTCCGGGGATCCACGTTCGGTCGCTTCTGCTGCCGACGGCGGGTTAGAATCTGAGGTGAGCAAGGATTTTTTTTTGGATTGACGACGTTGTTAGGTCACAAAGGATAAAGTTTGTTTAGAGGTTATTACCAAGAATTAGTGATTTAATATTCCTAATAAGCGTGGGCGCTGTTAGAAGATTTGAACCACGTCTTGCGTGGGTGCAGACGTTCCTATTGTGCGTGGGCGCCAATAGAGGATTTATACCGGTTAGTATTCCTAATATGCGTGGGCGCTATTAGAGGGTCTGAGCGTACGCCTTCTGCAAGGTTGCAGGAAAAGTTTCAGCGTGGGAGCGAAACTGAAATAACTCGAGTGTAAATATTGTATAAATACTTTTATTTTGTACAAATGTAAGAGTTGCTAACCACTTTTTGCTTAGCTTTTAGTTTAACTGAGAGATGTGTGTGTATTTTGACTAATCATTGGTTTGGTGGTGGATAATTGCTAAAAAGTTTGTTGTAAATCCTAACCAAATGGTAAATGTAGTTACCGACCAGAACTAATATGAGTTTGAAAGCGACATATCTGATGTATACTTCTAGTTAATGTTTAAGAGTTGAATTTCATTTTAACCGCTTTTTTATGTAGCTGTTATTTTACTGAGATATACGTGTATTGTGATGAATTCTTAGCTTGGTGGTCAATTTAAAAATCCTAACCAAATTGACAACATGCGGGTTGCCAAACCAGAACTAAGATGGATTTGTGAACGATATATCTGTGATGTATTATTTCCAGTTTACATTTTTGTTTTTAGCATTAACAAGTTAGATTGATTCACTGTGCAACTTTGTAGCCTGCTTTGTGAGATTCACAGGACAGAGACGTGAGACAGAGATCACAGAGCCATGACGCCTGACCTAGAACTGGATATTAAGTTTAATTTGTTGTTGTATTCCCTTGTTTACGTTCTCTAACTACTCATCTGATTAACGCAGCTATTTCTCCTATGGAAGACAAAGTAGCTCAGCTTTTTCCACTTTTACAGCACGAAGATGCTCCAGACAGTAATGATGAAATGTTTAATGCTGATCTCTTACAACTTTCATATAATTCATGACTTGCTAGCGCCTGTATGCGTTTTAAAGATTGTCTTACAGGATCATGGAGGACATGCTTTGAAGCGGAGGTCCATACAACAGCCTTCCACAAGAACATTCATTGATGCATTATGACTGTAATTTTTCCTGCGATTTTTGTTTAATGAAATTACCTTTAGTAATGTAGGGTGACTGTGTAATATTTCTATGGTGTTGGTTAAAAAAAAAAAAAAAAAAAAAAAAAAATTACCGATTGTGATGGAATATTTTGATGTTCCATAGTTGTACTATCAGATATGGAATATTTTGATGTTCCATAGTTATACTATCAGATAGTTATAAGTTGTGTTGATGTTTTGAAAAACAGGACTTGCTAATTTGATCAATGCAAATGGAGATACCTGGCCAGACAGGACAATGAAGCCAGGTGACTTGCTAATTCTACCAGTGCAAATGATGCACTCTCCAGACAGGACAATGAAGCCAAACAGGACTTGCTAATTTGATCAATGCAAATGGAGATACCTGGCCAAACCGGCACCCACACCCATTGTGACGTCTGGAAGAGGCCATTTGGTTTTTGGTCTTCCCACCCCTCCCCTCACCAGGACCATGGGGCGGGGAGGGGGGGAGTTCAACGATATATAAGGAAAACCTGGACTGGGTTCAGGGCCGATGTCCTCCAGAACTACAAGTGTCTGCGAGGCTCGGCCACAGAGCTCTGTTTATGTGTGTGTCTTGTGTGTATTGTCTGTTTTATGTTCCATGTGTTCCTATTGCAATACTCTGTTCATGTTAAAGGTTCAATAAATTTGTTACTAACAAACTTAACAAACTTTGTGTCCTTACAACGTCCGAAACCAAAAAGTTCCCTTCACAGTGCCAACTCCCATGATTTGTATTTCACAGCGTTGCGAGCATGTGTTTTGGCCTGGGTACAGTGTACACAACCAGCTCCTTTAGCCTGGAATAATCCTAACCTATTTGCCTTCTCTGCAACAGGTATTCAGCATAATGTGACTAACAAATATTTGGATGAAGTACATTGTGTCCTCGTTGTACAAACTGCACAACGTCTATTTTTCCTGCTTCTGTCCAACACATTTTCTATGTCGTGTGCACCTGCCTGGGTCTCTTCTCGGAAAAAGGAGCTTGCGTTTCTTGGAAGATGTCTTTTTTCTCCGGATGGGTCACCCTCAGACTCTCCCCCCCCTCCCCTGCTGTCGCCTTCTCCACCCGTCGCCTCCGCGGCTCTCTTTGTGCGTGTGCCCGCTCGTATCAAAGCCCCGTGGGTGATCCTCTGGGCAGACAAAGCGGCCCCCTGAATCAGCCGCTGGAAGGGGAGGGCCAGGGAGTCAGGGTTGGGGGGGGACGGGGACATAATTATACGTGACACCCATTATCCTTCCATGGTGTCTGGCATTGTGAGCCTATCATGCATGAGGTCAGGAATCACAGCCGTTCTGTAAGGCTGGGGCCAACCGAGAGACAGAAAAGCAATTTTCCTCATCGCTAAAAAGTTAAATGAGCGTGAAATGTTATCTGTAAAGGCAGCCCAGAATGAGCATGTGTAGCATGAGAATGGAGGGTCACTGGCCAGTACTTTTACTTCCACAAGTGTGTTTGTCTTGCCTCAAGGGGGAATATTAGTTATTCAGCTTCTCTCATCCCAATATTCTTGTTTCATCAGTCATTCTATACCATCCCTGTACTTCACAGGGATTTTTGTAATGTATTCTAGAGAGATAGCTTTCCTATTTGTGGAGTCAGATGGCTCAGCGGGTTAAGGCGTTGGCCTCGTGATGGGAAGGTTGTGAGTTCGAACTCCGGATGTGGCTACGTGACGTTGTGTCCTTGGGCAAGGCGCTTCACCCTACTTGTCTCAGGGGGATTGTCCCCGTACTTGAAATGTCAGTCGCTTTGGTTAAAAGCTTCTGCGAAATGAGGTATTATTATTTCTATGAATTTAACTAAAGTTTATGCTTGCTGCTATGGTTACAATTCATTTCTCTCTCTGTGATTGGTTTTGGCATACCTCTCCGTGTAAGATTGATCAGATGATTTCTGGTTTCGTGACCTCATAACAGCCACACCCACCGCCCATTAGCCCGCTGTGCGGTCGGCCTGCATGCTGTGACAGCTCGACGTGGGCGTTAGTAAAGCACCTTCGTTTACGAGCGCCTCTCTCCGTGTGGAGGAAACGCCAGGGCATGATGGGATAGCGCTGGAGGCCTGGGCGGTGCTCTGACTGACAGGCGCTGCAGAGCCAGGGTGACTGGCTGTCCAGGGCCACCGCGGCACGTCGCTGCCCCCCCGCACGAGCTGCCGTCGCTGGGAGAGATTTACGGTCCTTCCCCCTGCCCCTCCTCCTCTCGCAGCCTTGGAGACGGGCTCTCAGCTCAACCATCCCAGGCTGTGTTAATGCGATATTGATTCTCTGGGCCCCCGACAAGTCCATTCCACTTAGATTTCATCAAGGTGGTCTTCTCAATGCAAGCTTGATGTAGGGGTGGGAATTTGCCCCAAAGACTGGCAGGGGGCTTTGTGAAAACCCTGATTTTAATTCCACTCCCTCGGACTATTAACTCCGCTCGCTCGCTTCTACACGTTCGTCGTAAAGCGAAACAAGGTTCGAAACGACTAGACAAGCCTAGAGACTAGAGAGTTTGAGGACTTTCGCAGGAAAACTCGTTTTCCACACTTCTCTTGCGCCCCCGGCGTTGCTTGGAAACCAACAAGGAAGTGAACACGGTAGCTAAGGTAGTCTGGCTGAGCTACTACTGCGCGAGGTGACTGATTTGTGGCGCTTAGCCCAAACACACACACGCAAACACACGCACACACACGAGCGCGCAGACACCATTACCATCGAAAACTAGGAAAGAAACTCCTGACGCTGGAGCGTCTCTCGGTTCCTATCCCCGAGGAAGCGATGCCGTGCCGAAAATTGGGTCTGCAAGACAGATGCTTCAACCGCTGCCCCTACCTAGAGAGAGAGCCCCCTCTCCTGCGCGGGTTATATTTAGCCCGCTGGCCGATTTTCAAACTTCCGAGGTAGCTTCCCCCCCCCCCCCCCCCCCCCCTTCCTCCTCCTCACCGACTTTATCAACACATACCTGCTTGTTTACCTCTCTCCGTGGTGTCTCTTTGAGGACAGGTCAGCGGAGAGCGGGCTCCAGTTCTGACACGTTTGCGGGCCTGTTCCCGCGGAATGCCGTCCAGGAACGGCCCCTCCCGAAAGGTGAAACCCCTTTCTCCCTCCCTGGGGAGTCAGAACAGCTTCTTCAGTCGGTTTTCTTCGCTCTCCTGTCCTTGTAATTGATGCTGGCTTAAGTTGTCTTTGGCGTGATGGATGATGTCTGGGGCTGGTGGTATTTCTGGTTAAGCCTGTCCCTCCGGGATTAAAGAGGGAAAAAAATCTTAGACCCCCCCCCCCCCCCCCACCTTTCCTTTGTAACTTAATAACTATTAAAATGCCTCAGTGTACACATTAACTTGCGGTTTAATGCCTTTGACATTCCCACAGAGCACGACCTCTGTTAAAAAAACAGACAGCCACGGTGGAGGGGAATCTGAGGGAAAGGGATTTTTCCCGGACATCATTTTACTGCCTCAGGATTTTCCAGCGAATGGCTGCTTTCCCTCCCTACTTCAAACATACATTTACATTCAGTCATTCAGCAGACGCTCTTATCCAGAGTAACTCACAGCAAGTACAGGGACATTCCACCTGAGGAAAGTAGGTTGAAGTACCTCGCCTGACGTCATGTTGGCACAACAATTGGGAACCTGATTACCAGCCTCACCCCCTTAACCGCTCAGCTACCCCCCCCCCCCCCCCACACACACACCCCCCTGACCCCACATACTCATTCCCATCTTGGGTTCCCGTAGAAACCCCCCGCCGGAGGGGGGAGTGGGGAGTCTGGCGGAGGCGCAACCCTGGGAGACGAGGTCACTCTCGGGTCATCTCCGCCGCAGTGACCTTTGCGTGCCGGCCAGGTGCGAACCGACATCCCCTGTCCTCACCTCTCAGCTGCGCCTGTTCGCAGCGCGCGCTCCCAGCAGGAGAGAAGACGCTCCTGCCGACGTCCTTCGTAAGCCCAGCTGTTTGCATTGCAAATGACTATTGATTCCTGGTAAGACGTCTCTCTTAAATGCCGTGGTAAATATTAGTTGAGGGAAATAACATGACTGCCGGGAATTGCTTGTCGGGTTCGATTTTAGAGGAGCCAACACCGTCTAGAAGAAGCTGTGTTGGAGCTGAGTGTAACGCTGTCTGTTTGTAATGCGAACGTCATACCGACTGTGTGCTTAACCTAGTTGGAAACAGCAGGATTTGGTTCTGGTTGCTCCAGAACATCAGAATCAGAATGACAGAATGTACAGAGCATTTCCCCACCCTAACGGTGCCTTTTGCTCTCAGGCGTTCTCTGCCATGCGAGAGGTAAATAAGTGAAGGCTGTGTTGGAGGAGAGAAGAGCCAGACATCTTTGTTTTCGGTCCAGGAGTTTGGAAGTCTTCGGGGGTGGGGGGTGGGGTGGGGGGGTGGGGGGGGCAGAGCGGATCGATTTCATCTCCAGACTCCCCGTCTTCTGCTTCTTCTACCGCAATCTCCTTCAACTCCCCCCCCCCATGTCCTCTTCCCCCTCACTGTCCCCCATTTAGCCTGGCGTTCGCGGACAGACATCGGGCTCTCTGTGTTAGCGGCAGAGTAGCTGCTCCGGACACAGCAGGAGGTCCTCTTTTGAAGAACTACAAATCGTCCCCCCCCGTTTGAGATAATAACTACAAATCCCAGCAGCGGCGGCGAAGGGGGGGGGTGGGCTCTGGTGGTCTCGACCCTCCTTGGCGTTGTCTGGGGAAGCTGTGTGTGTTTCTCTAAAGGGAACGCCCGCAGACGCTTGCTGCTAATGACCGCTGGGAATCGTCAACACGGCTGTGATTCTGGCGTTGTCTACCCAGGGGCGCGAACGCCTTTAATCTGCCCGGACGGGAATTCCGCTGACCCGAATAACGCCTCTCGCCCCGCGCTCCGAAAAAACACTCGCCTCGCTCCCCACGAGGAAGACCGGTCAGCTTAGAAGCTTCCGGTACCTCCGTGTGACAGACTGTAGGTGTTTGAGTCATGCCGGAAGGGGGAAGAGACCGTCGGACCGTCTTCCATCAGTTTTACGATGACAGTTCAATAATGAAGCCGAGGCCCTCCCGCTCCAGACGCCAGCCTCATGTCGCGGGTGCCAGGGGCCAGCCTTTCAGAGAGCGGCTCTGGCGGGATTCCATTATCATAACTTCTGGGAGGAAACCTATATCCTTTTATACCATGAGAAGTGCTTGTCTTCACGCTTAAAATACACTCCTTTCTATATCCCTGCTGGGCGAGGGGCATTATCTACAGAGAGAGAGAGAGGGAGGGAGTAGGAGGGAGGGGAGGGGAGGGAGGGAGGGAGGGAGGAGGGAGGGAGGGAGGGAGGGAGGGAGGGAGGGGGCGGAAAGAAGAGAGGGAGAAAAAGGAGACAGAAAGATGGGCAGAGAAAGAGAGAGAGAGAGAGAGAGAGAGAGAGAGAGGGAGGAGAGAGAGAGAGAAGAGAGGGAGGGGGGGCGGAAAGAAGAGAGGGAGAAAAGGGAGACAGAAAGATGGGCAGAGAAAGAGAGAGAGAGAGAGAGAGAGAGGGAGAGAGAGAGAGAGGGAGGGGCGGAAAGGGGAGAGGGAGAAAAGGGAGACAGAAAGATGGGCAGAGAAAGAGAGGGAGAGAGAGAGAGAGGGAGGGGCGGAAAGGGGAGAGTGAGAAAAGGGAGACCGATAGACGTGCAGAGAAAGAGAGCGAGCGAAGGGAAGATCTTCTATTTTTCTTCTCCTCATGGACGGGAGAGAGAGTTGATCCTGAAGGAGGGCCGTCTCCCAGCGCAACAGCCACGCGTCGCCTCTCATCTTCGCAGCTCTCGTCTTTGAAGTGGCAGGGACAGTCTGTGATGTACATCTGCCCGTCTGTCTCTCGCTCCACCAGCAGCTGCAGGATTTGCACGTCGCTAAACTTGTAATTTGCTTAGTGCTGCCAGGAACAGTTGCCCCCCCCCCCCCCCTCCCCCCCGGTCCAGGAATAGCAACACACGCTACGTGCAGGGGCCTGCGCTCATACGTCGCTACACACTCCATACACACACTTGCCACACGCACGCACGCATGAACTTACACGCACACACTGTCACGCACGCACCCACGCAACTACATGCTTACACACGTACGCTACATTACCACTCACACACTTACACACACACTAGATTAGATTAGATTAGATAAACCTTTATTTGTCCTCCAGGGGGTGGAAATAGCAGTTCACAACAGCAGCAGGGTGAAGTACAGCACACAGAGTTGCAGGGTAATATAACAATAATAACAATAGGGGAGCACGATAAGGCCCACACATACACACACAGACAGACAGACACACACATACACACACACACACACTTCCTCAGACGCACACAGACTTATTCCCAGTCTCCTCAGACCGTGGATGGGACCCAGGGTCCCTCCTCCGGACACTGCCGTGGTCTCTGTTGCCGTCTGCCTCTCTCCCTTCCTCCCTGTCCCGGATCTCCCACCCCCACAGGCAGGCACGGCAGCCCCCCCACCCAGCCGCCCCCCACCCCCAGCCGCCCAGCTGGGGCAGTCGAACCAGTCGAGCGTGGGGGGGGGGTGGCACTGCCACTTATCCAGGAGGAAAACACGTTTCAGACAGGCATCTCCAGAGGCTGTGTACCCCCCCCCCCCCCCCCCCGCCTGCCTCCATCCAGCCAGCCACCCCACCCAAAGACCCCCCCCCCAGCGACGCACTCCGTCTGGTAGGGGGAGGGCATGGGAGCTCCAGAGCTGATCGTTTGCCTGCCTGTACTGCTGACAGCGAGGGGCTCTCTGGGCTAGGGGCTCCCTCAGGTCCCTTAGCAGTCTGCCTGCCAGCTAGCAAGCCAACCAGCCTGCCAGCCAGCCAGCCAGCCAGCTAGCGAGCCAGCCAGCCTCAGCAAAGGATCCAGCGGCTCCCTCACCCTGCTGCCCTCAAACCCCCCCTCCCCCCAGACACAACTGAAACATCTCCAACGTCCTGTCCTCGTCTCGTACTTGTCTTGTCTCTCCCCCTCCCCCTCCCCGCCCCCAGAATTTGGTTTGCCGTTAGCTGTAGCCGCAGTCACGCTTCTCGAGAATTCCAGAAATGAGATGCGTCGGCCTATCTCCGTAATTGAATTAACCAATGAGCAGAAATGAAGCAGCTATTTGGAGCCGCTGCAGAGAGGCTGATTCCCAAAATGGTAGCCTGTTTAACATTCCAGTGGCTGGATCTGAGAAATGCTATCTCCCCCTGCGATGAGAGGGGAAGATAACCGAGATTTATTAGGCAAACACCCAGACAATTAATTAGAAAACAAGAGCTGGACTAATCGTGTTTCTGTGAGGCTTTACTGGGCCTAAACAGAAAAAGCACTTAGAAGCAGAACCAAGGCTTTAAAGCATGTTCATGATTTAGGAATATACGTCTGCGGTCCCCAACCCTGGTCCTCAGGGCCCCACTGTCCTGCATGTTTTAAATCTTTCCCCTTTCCCACACACCTGATTCTAATGAAGGCCTCTGCTGAGCTTCATAATGACCTATTAACTGGAATCAGGTGTGCTGGAGCAGGGAAACATCTAAAACATGCAGGACAGTGGGTCCTGAGGACCAGGGTTGGGACCGCTATTGTATGTTTGTGCATGTTAAGAATGTAAAATTGTTAAAATGTGTGTGTGTGTGTGTGTTCGACAATGTGCGTGTGTATCTGGAATATAAATGTATATGTGTGTCTATAAGTCTTGTTTGTGCGCGCAAGTACTTGTGTGTGTTCGGGAGTGTGGGTCTGTAACAGGGGTGGGCAATCCTGGTCCTCGAGGGCCGCTGTCCTGAAGGTTTTAGGTGTTTCCCTGCTCCAGCACACCTGAGACTAATGAAGGGGTCATTATGAGGCTTCCACAGAGCTCAATAAGAACCTGTTCATTAGAATCAGGTGTGCTAAACTAGGGAAACATCTAAAACCTTCAGGACAGCGGCCCTCGAGGACCAGGATTGGCCCACCCCTGGTCTGTAAGATATCCGGGCTATAAGCCACTACTTCTTTCTCCGTCGCTTTGATCCTTGCGTCCAAAATAACCATTCAGCTAATCTATGTATTTTTCAGTGATAACATGTATTTTTCATGTTACAACGTCATCGACGACGGCAAATTAGTAGTTAATAGTAGTAGTTAAAGAAAGTGTGGGTTCGACAATACCTGTGTGTGTGTGGGTGTGTCTTTGAGATGCGTGTGTACGTTGGGACAGCGGAGACGAGGAAGCGATGTTTATAGTCTAGTCAGGGCGCGGCGTTAAGTCGCTCCTTCAAGACGTCTCTCTTGACGAATTAAGCGCGGCGGCTTAACAGATACCCCCGGTTCAAAGACCTCCATCTTAAGCTTCCTGCTGCCGGATCCTCCTGTCTTCGTTTGGCTGGGCCCCAGGATCCGGAGGGCCTCCCCCCCCGAGGGCCGCAGAACCACCAGGGTTCGCAGGCTGCCGGGGTATGGCAGCAGTCGCAGTCTGCCTCGCGGTGTCATCCGAGCGAGCGTCATCTGCGCACACCAGCAAGCAGATGGTCCTCGATGCTTTGTTTGGGTTTATTAGTAAAGGCTTTTCTTGAGGCTTGCGTGTCAGACGGGCAGGCGCGAATCCTCAGACGAAGGTGCCGGATCGTATTCCCCTTCTCGTGCCACGCCGGAGACGTTGATGTACATTTGACTCCGTATCACCCGCCGTAGTCTGGCGTTCGTGGCATGGTTTTTGGCTCGCGCTGCGTCAGAACGGAGGCGTCTTGTCACCTGCTGCTCAAAGGTGACAGCTGAATCCGCTTCGGTGCTCGCTCGCTCGTGTTCCCGAGGTGATGAGTGAGTGTGGGGGGGTGGGGGGAAGGGGGCGGGCCTGGGGCTGGGTGGATGTTGTTTCGTTTGGGTCGAGTCAGGTGGCTCAGCGGGTTAAGGCGTTAGCCTCAGGATTGAAAGGTTGTGAGTTCGATTCCCGGCCGTGCCAACGTGACGTTGCGTCCTTGGGCAAAGGCACTTCACCCTACTTGCCTCAGGGGGGGGAATGTCCCTGTACTTACTGTATGCAGATCTGGATAAGAGCGTCTGCTGAATGTAAATGTAAACTGTTGATGTTTCCCTAAGGTAAGTTTCTGTACCCAAACTTGCTAAACCGGTTAGTTTTACACCAAAACAGACCGTGCTTTAATCTCAATGTCAGTTTATGTAGATGAGCTTCTTCCCAAACGCGTACGCATACTTCCCCTCAGGCTACACATGTGAATGGTCTATCAAACACAGCCTCATAACAAAATAATCCCCCTACTAAAGTCCCTCGTTTTAATACGCGAACAGAACGAGAGCCTTTGAAGACAGTTTCACGCTCTAAGTGTGTTCTCTCGTAACGGCGTGGGCTACCTTTGGGCTTTTTTCTCCCTCCCGAGCGAAGCGGGCCGTCTGGGTCCGTCTGTCCCCAAGGCATTCCCTGATGAAAGCAGAGCTCGGCAGCGTGAATGGAACGGAAGTTTATTGTCGTCGGACGGCAGCGCGACGAAATTAAAGTGCCTCGTCTAAAAGTCTGGTCCTGGGTGAACAGCCCTGAGGAGGGGGGGGGGGGGGCCTGGCGTCGGTGGCCTGGGTCCTAGAGGGCGGGGCCACACCCATCAGGGTTCACCACCAGACGGTTTGTGATCCTGATGAAAGCGCTGGCAGACAAAGAGGGGCAGCGAGGCGGCGCTAAGTAAAGGGTGACTCTCGGGAAGACCAAGGTCAACGAACAAAAGGGGAAAGCCAAAAGTGGGTGTTCCAGAAAAAAAAAGATTTCGCCAGCTGGGATTTATTGATCGTGTTGAAGTGAGCTGACTAGAAAAAGGCCCCCTTTTCTGCCTCAGAAAAGTCCAGAAGAAGCTCGCTTGACAGATTTAGCTCGTTCCTGCTCCCTAAATCCTGTTAACAACCCTTCGGTTCGCCGACAGCAATGAAACACACGAGAACAAGACCTTGGTGTTAAGCGCAGAGGTGATTTTTACTCTCGTGATAAGAAATGTGCTCACCGCTCTGCGAGGTGTAGAGGAGGGGAGGGCAGCGCCTGCTCGCTATGCGTAACGTCCATGAACGACTAAGCTAACTTAGTCACACGCAGCTGTTAGCTCGTAGGCAGCGCTTTGAAAGGTCAAAGTTCAAACCAGCCGAACTGAACTGTAACCCCTGAGGCAGTTTCAAACGGTGGTAAGCGCTTCTTGCATAGTTAGGGGCGCCGAGCCCGTTTTAACACCAATCATGTGCGAGCACCTTAACCGTGGCCTACATCCTGACCTTAAGACGCTAACGAGCGCTAACGCCTAATTACAGCCTGGCTAACTCCAGCTATTTCTCGAAGTATTCGAAAGGAATTAAAACCCCATTGGACTGAGATCGGACTGATTGTTGATCGCGTGCGGATTTAACAGCTTTGCCGTCCTCTGCCATGTATTTGCACCAGACCTGGGGGTGTTTTCTCCTTGGCTGTGTGCACAGACTAAAACAGGACCCCCGGTACAGTCCCTCGTTTTTTGGAGCGCCTCTAATTGATTCCCCTGTGGCACGGACCGCCGCAACAGAAGTGCGCGTGTTAGAGAGAGATACAGAGGAAGGAGCAGAGTGAAAGAGACTGAGAGCGAGGAAGAAGAGGACCGCCTGTGTTTTAGAGGGAGAGAGTGAGAGAAGGTTGAAGGGAGAAAACTCGTCTTCTCTTTGCCTTTTGGGAACGCTTTAGTTGTTGACTTTGTCCCCAGAGATGTGTGAGGAAGCCAATATCAGTCTGCCCAGCTGCTTCAATAACAACCTAGCTATCTGGCTGGCTGACTGCCTGGCTGACTGCCTGGCTACCTTACTAGTTGACTAGCTACCTGCCTGCCTGCCTGCTTGGCTACCTAACTGGCTGGCTGGCTCGCTACCTGCCGGCAAGTTTTGTCTGCCTGCTGCCTGCCTGCTTCTTGCTTGCTGCTTGCCTAGCTGGCTGGCTGGCTGGCTGGCTGACTGCCTGGCTACCTTACTAGTTGACTGGCTACCTGCCTGCCTGCCTGCTTGGCTACCTAGCTGGCTGGCTCGTTACCTGCCGGCAAGTTTTGTCTGCCTGCTTCTTGCTTGCTGCTTGCCTAGCTGGCTGGCTGGCTGGCTGACTGCCTGGCTACCTTACTAGTTGACTGGCTACCTGCCTGCCTGCTTGGCTACCTAACTGGCTGGCTGGCTCGCTACCTGCCGGCAAGTTTTGTCTGCCTGCTTCTTGCTTGCTGCTTGCCTAGCTGGCTGGCTGGCTGGCTGACTGCCTGGCTACCTTACTAGTTGACTGGCTACCTGCCTGCCTGCTTGGCTACCTAACTGGCTGGCTGGCTCGCTACCTGCCGGCAAGTTTTGTCTGCCTGCTTCTTGCTTGCTGCTTGCCTAGCTGGCTGTCTGGCTGGCTGACTGGCTACCTGCCTGCCCGCTTGGCTACCTAACTGGTTGGCTGGCTGACTGACTGGCTGAAATATTTGTTCCTCCTTCCCAGCCAGGCAATGTGTCATGGCTGAGGTGTCACAACAAGGAGAGGCATCTTCGAGAAGGGCCAGAAATAATTCACTCTCCTGGCAGCCGGCAGAAGCAGCGATCGATGGGAGGTTAAACAAAAACAAAGAGGCAGAAAGCGTTGGTTGCTGCCGGGAGCTGGAAACCTGTCACCCTTCCTGGTGAAAAACACTTCAAACTCCGCTGCAGGCTGCACGCTGCTTCTACTGCAGGCTGCACGCTGCTTCTACTGCAGGCTGCGCACCGCTTCTACTGCAGGCTGCGCGCCGCTTCTACTGCAGGCTGCGCGCCGCTTCTACTGCAGGCTGCGCGCCGCTTCTACTGCAGGCTGCGCGCCGCTTCTACTGCAGGCTGCGCGCCGCTTCTACTGCAGGCTGCGCGCCGCTTCTACTGCAGGCTGCGCGCCGCTTCTACTGCAGGCTGCGCGCCGCTTCTACTGCAGGCTGCGCGCCGCTTCTACTGCAGGCTGCACGCCGCTTCTACTGCAGGCTGCACGCCGCTTCGATCGGATCAGGATGACTTCTGTCTCCGCCCAGGAACAAAGAAAAGAAGAGAAGAATAGCCAAGTTAAAGTCTTCTTGTCCAGATATTGCGAACGCGTAGCAAATGCTCTCTGTCTGTGTTTTTTTTCTTAGGAACCTTTGCTCCTAATGGGTTTTAAGTTGATGTTTCTGCTCTGTGTTCAGACTACAGTCGGCTGTGCGTCTTGCCAGTGCTGGTGTCCATCCAGTCGATCAATCTTTGTCTCTTTTGGCTTGTGGGTCCATCTCCAGACCTCAAAGCCTCGGTGTGCAGGCTGTGGCCAAGGTTGCGAGGCTACTGTAGCTGTCACTCTGATGAGAGAGTCTAATTTAGACAGAGCACCGTTCACCGGCTGGAGGATTGACAGTTAATCACAGACACATTACAACCCCTGGTCAGGCCAAATTGCTGCCTCCTGTTTCCTGCAGGTCCCTCCTCCTGCCTGTCTCCCTGCCTGCCTATCGATCCGCCTGCCTGTATGTCTGTCTTCATTACTGCCTGCATGTCCGCTAGGCTGAGGCTGTCTGTTGTCTGTCAGTCTCCTGAACTGTCTGTCTGTCCACCTGTCTGTCAGTCTGCCTAACTGTCTGCCTGTCCACCTGCCTGTCTGTCTTTCTAATTGTCTGTCTATGTGCTTCCCTAACTGTCTGTCTGTCCACCTGTCTGTCTCCCTACCTGTCTGTTTGTCTGTCCAATTGTCTGTCTGTCTGTCTGTCCACCTGTCTGTCTGTGAGCCTCCCTAACTGTCTGTCTGTCCACCTGTCTGTCTCCCTACCTGTCTGTCTGTCTGTCTGTCTGTCTGTCTCCCTCACTATATGCCTGTCTGTCTGTCTGTCTCCCTACCTGTCTGTCTGTCTGTCTCCCTCACTATATGCCTGTCTGTCTGTCTGTCTCCCTACCTGTCTGTCTGTCTGCCAGCCAGCCAGCTTACCCCCGCTCCCAGCCTGCCTGTCAGTCTACCTCCCTGTCTGTCACTCTGACAGCTCTAAGGCCCATCAGCGTCTCCCTCAGATTTATGTCAGCGAATGTACGGCCTCGTCCCCAGCCTGGCCTGGCACACACCCACCCATCCGTCAGACAGTAAAACCCCGCTCCGACACCCGGGAACAGCAGCTGTCTTCCTCTCCACGGCACTTAGCGCCGCAGCGCCCGCACGGCTTTACAAGCCGCAGCTGCAGAAACGGAAAGATTTACCTCATCACGTCCCCGTCAAACGAGGAAAGGAGGGGGAGCTTCTTCCCCGGGGCAGAGAGGAGGAGGAGGAGTGGATTTGTGTGTGAGAAGATTATAGCGTGGGAGGACAACTTGTGGCGTAAGGTGATGAAGAGGCTTAAAAAAAAAACTGTACACACTCCGTGATTACAGAAGAAAAACTTCTTTTTTCGTACTATTAAAAGTTTGTCGTTCATTAATCCATTGCTTCGGCATGACTCAAACTGGCCTTTCTTGAGAGAAAACAGTCGGGATTATAGATTTATAGAGAAAAAGCTGGGCAAGAGAGAAAAACAGGGAGAGGGGTGGAGGTGAGAGACAGAAACAAACAGACGGAGAGTCAGTTGAGTGGCTTGTTATGCTGATTTATCACTATTGATTTAAATATCCAGGGATATCAGCCTAAAGCCATGCAATTAAATTGTGGCACCAGCGATTTTCAACGGAGCCTCCGAGACCGCGGATCGTCTTTTAAAGTGCATGCGGCGTGACAATGATGTTTTTCTGGAATAAACACCTTGTCGTTAAGTGCTTGAGGAAGCACTTTCCCCACGCGGCACGTAGGTGCGTTCCAACCTGACGCTGACTCAGCTCATCAACTTCCTGTTGACGGATGACCAATCGGTGACCCGCCAGGATGTAAATGCCAAGATGAGACACCCTCCCCCCCCCCCCCCCCCCACACACCTCCCCCCGGTTGCCGCCTGAAGATACAGTTGTGTTGACATTTTAATGGGAAGTGTCATTAATAACACGGAGCTAATTTCAGACGCTGGTTCCCCCCCCCCCCCCCCCCCCCCCCCCCGCCGTCTGTGCTTCTTGTCTCCCAGCGTGGCACCTTGTTTGTAGGACCTGAGCTCATCGCTGCTCCTCTGGCAGGGATGGGGGATGGGGGCAGGGATGGGGGATCGGGGCTGGGATGGCAGGGACAGATGCTGCTGATGGACTCTGGCTGAGCGGCTCCAGATATTGGGAGCTCCTCCTGAGTGGGTCCCTGGGGTGTGACCAGCTGTGACAGGTTAGCAGCCCAGAGACAGGCAGGCAGGGGGGCTGAGGGGCTGGCAGAAGGGCTGGCAGGTAGTCTGGCTGGCTGGCTAGTAGGCTGGCTAGCTGGTTGATTGGCTGGCTAACTGGCTGGCTAACTGGCTGGCTGGCTAACTGACTGGCTGCTGGCAATCTAGCTGACTGGCATATTGGCTGGTTAACTGGCTAACTGGCATATTGGCTGGTTAACTGGCTAACTGGTTGGTTTGCTGGCTGGCTAACTGGCTGGCTGGTGAGCTGGCTGGCTAACTGGCTAGCAGGCTGGCTAACTGGCTGGCTGGCTGGCTAACTGACTGGCTAACTGGCTGGCTGGCTAACTGACTGGCTGCTGACTATCTAGCTGACTGGCATATTGGCTGGATGTCTTGCTGACTGGTTGGTAGGCTCAGCAGACCTCCACATCTCCCTTTAGTAGACGCAGCGGCAGGCTGTGCATGTCACACGTGGCTGGGCCTCCAGTGAGGTCCCACACAGCCCCACCTGGATGAACCCACCTCTTCCTACCATGATACCATGGCTCCAGACAGCTCCACCTGGATGAACCCACCTCTTCCTACCATGATACCATGGCTCCAGACAGCTCCACCTGGATGAAGCCACCTCTTCCTACCATGATACCATGGCTCCAGACAGCCCCACCTGGATGAAGCCACCTCTTCCTACCATGATACCATGGCTCCAGACAGCCCCACCTGGATGAACCCACCTCTTCCTACCATGATACCATGGCTCCAGACAGCTCCACCTGGATGAAGCCACCTCTTCCTACCATGATACCATGGCTCCAGACAGCTCCACCTGGATGAACCCACCTCTTCCTACCATGACACCATGGCTCCAGTGTACTATAACACTGCAATAACATTACAATAATTGTACGATGTACTACGATGCTACATTTCTACAGTAATACTACAGTGTAACACAGAGAACACTGTGTCCCCTGTGCTGAGGGCCCCAGAGCCCCCTCCAGAGCCTCCTCCAGAGCCCCCTCCAGAGCCTCCTCCAGAGCCCCCTCCAGAGCCTCCTCCAGAGCCCCCTCCAGAGCCTCCTCCAGAGCCTCCTCCAGAGCCCCAGAGCCTCTTCCAGGGCCCCCTCCAGAGCCTCCTCCAGAGCCTCCTCCAGAGCCTCCTCCAGAGCCCCCTCCAGAGCCCCCTCCAGAGCCTCTTCCAGGGCCCCCTCCAGAGCCTCCTCCAGAGCCTCCTCCAGAGCCTCCTCCAGAGCCCCCTCCAGAGCCCCCTCCAGAGCCTCTTCCAGGGCCCCCTCCAGAGCCTCCTCCAGAGCCTCCTCCAGAGCCTCCTCCAGAGCCCCCTCCAGAGCCCCCTCCAGAGCCTCCTCCAGAGCCCCCTCCAGAGCCTCCTCCAGAGCCCCAGGGCCCCCTCCAGAGCCCCCTCCAGAGCCTCCTCCAGAGCCTCCTCCAGAGCCCCCTCCAGAGCCCCCTCCAGAGCCCCCTCCAGGGCCCCAGAGCCTCCTCCACAGCCTTCTCCAGAGCCTCCCCCAGGGCCCCAGAGCCCCCCCAAAGCCCCTCTAAAGGGCAGCTCAAACAAGCTACAGTGGAAGCTCCATGCGTGCCCTCTGGCTGGAGCCCCTGCTGATGTTATCTTCTGGTTCCTCAGCACAGGAAGGAAGCAGCTGCTGGATCACTGGAGCCAAACTCCCGTTTCATTCATTATCCCTTCCAAGCTGGACCTTAGCTGACCTCTCACCCCTGTTTCCCCTGCCTTTTCATTCCATGTGAGCGTGTGTGCGTTTGTGAGTGTGTGTAAGTGTGTGTGTTTGTGTGAGTGTGTGTGAGCGTGTGCGTATGTGTGAGTGAGTGTGAGTGTGTGCGTTTGTGTGTGTGAGTGCGTGTGTGTGTTTGGGTGTGCGTACACGTGTGAGTGACTGTGTGCGTGTGTGTGAGTGTGTGTTTGGGTGTGCGTATGTGTGTGAGCGCGTGTGTGTGTGAGTGTACGTACGCCTGTGTGTGTGCGCTGCACACTGCCCCTCAGGCTCCTGGGTAATTGTGTGTTGGCTCTGTCCTTCAGGAGATAAAGACCTGGAGAGAGTCCATGCTCAGCGCCTGCTCAGAATGGAAGTGTGCAGTCCAGTTCAGGGAGCTAGGATGAGGGGAGAGGCTGGCTGGGAACGAGGCCTAGGTTGACCCGAGGCTTCGCTGAAGACTGGCTTCGTTCCTCTGATCGTGCCGTCTGGACTTCTGTTGTTGAAGGCTTGCAGAGATGACGCCTGTGACTAGACGTGTCATCGTGTTTCCTTGGAAAGGGCCGCAAATGAGATGGCGCCCGGAGAGAGTGTGTCGCGTTGAGGACGTGAAACATGTTGATGTTTCCATTGAGCCATTCATCAGACGCTTTTATTCCGAGCGACTTACAGCAAGTACAGGGACGTTCCCCCCTGAGGTAAGCAGGGGGAAGTGCCTTGCCCCGAGGACACAACGTCATGTTGGCGCAGCCAGGGTTTCGAACCAAGATACCTTCTGATAACCAGCCTGCCTCCCTAACCGCTCAGCCACCTGACTCCCTTGAAGCGCTTGGGGCAAAAGAAAAATAGGAGAACGTGCCGCCATGAAAGATAGAGAGAAAGGTGGAGGTGAAGTACGAGAAAGAGAGTGATAGAGAGAGCGAGGGACAGGGAAGGAAAAACAGATATATTGTGCTCCGGGCGTCTGGGAAACTATTAAACGTCTGTCAGGCTGGAAAGCTCTCGCCGTCGGGAAATATCACCACGATCAGGGGCAAATTGTTTTAAAGAACAGGAGACGTCTCATGTGAGGGTTTCAAATAGGAGGAGGCTCGTAGCGGAGAGCTGGGCAGACGCTTGACAGATGAAGGGCGACGGCTGCGGAAGGCGATAGGGATGCGGGCGGACAAAGTGCTGCCGTGATGGAGTGAGCGAGGAGGAGGAGGAGAGAAGGAGATTAGCTTTCGCACTTCAGGTGGCGTGCCGGGGGCGAGCGGCGAGCTCGTCCATACCCCTCACCCAAGCGAGGGCTTATCGATCTGCGCCGGACGGACGACCGCGGCGTTCTTGCGCGTCTACGTCCGGGGGGGGGGCGGTGGCGGCTTTTGGGGGCGACGTCGAACCAATTTGTCGACTCGATTGCTGTTGTCTTCTCGGTCAGGGGTTCGCTGGAAGCCTCAGAGATCGGATGAAGGCGCAACAACAGTAGGACGCAGGTGACGTTCGGGAAAAGTCATTTTCCTCGTCTGTCTGGGATTCTCTGCGTTGTTTCGGAGGCGTTAATTAGAAAATCGCTTCGTTTGTTTGAAGTGGCTGTTTTTCTCGTCAGCGTTCCCGCGCATTTGCGTTTGCAGCGTTAAAGGGAAATCGTTTTCGACGTGATCGAGCGATTACTTTCAAGGATGCGTCCGCAGTCGCCGCCGAGGTTGTTTTCGTCGGATCGTTGACGTGCGCTTCGCGCCTTCTAAACGCCGACGGTCGTTCTTGAGTTGAGTGGCCAGTGAACTCCAGCAAACGCCAGCGAACGCCAGCAAACGACAGCGAACGCCAGCGAACGCCAGCGGACGAAGGCAGGCGATGGAGGAGTGCGTACGTTTCTCGCCTCTCTGAAGCGACACGCTAGCTCGGCGGAAACAGGAGGACCTTCCCTGAGCGCCCACCGACCATGTAGCTCACATATGAAAGGAGAGTTGGGGTGATGCCAGGGTGGAGTTGGGGGGGGGGGGGTGACTGAGTTTGTGTGTGAGGGAGGGAATGGTGGAGGGGGTGGGGGGAGGCATGCCCCCCATGGGGGTGGGGGAGAGAGAGGGGGAGTTTAAACGGAGGGGGAAGGCAGAGGAAGAGTGAGACGCGCGTGCGTTGGCCGTGCTCAGACCGTCTGGTGGTCTTGACGAGGTCCGCTTCAGCTCCAGGTTTTCTTGCGGCTTCGCTGTGCGCCTCCCTTCTCTTCCCTGTCTCGTTCGTTCCTCCCTAAGTCTTTCTCTCCGCTCCCTCTCCTCTCCCCCTGCTCAACCTCTGTCTCTACTGGTCTGTGTATGTCTGTGTCATCTCTCCCACTCTCTCTCTCCGTCTCTTCCCGCTGTCTACGTATGTATCCTCCCTCTCTCTCTCTCTCTCTCTCTCTCTCTCTCCCTCTCTCTATCTCTCTCTCTCTCTCTCTCTCTTTCTCTCTCTCTCTCTCTCTGTCTATCGCTCTCTCCATTTAACCTCCGCCCCTCTCTCTCTCTCTGTTTAATCTCTCTCTCTATACCCCCCCCCCCTCCCCCAGTGGCAGGCCCCAGATAGCATCTCCTGCAGACCAGGGTTTCGGATGTGCAGTACGCCAGAGGAATGATGATGCGGCATGCATCGGTTCTAATCTTGTTTCCGGATGTTTCCGCGTCCTTGAAAGAGCCGGCAGGGGACGGCGGCCGCTTTATCACATCTCGCCAGCCTTTGAAGCGCCGTTCGCGAAAGGTCATCAAATTATTCCGCCGTCTTTGCGTGCCCGCGCGGAGGATGCGGCGACCATGCGGCGAAGGTTTTTTTTTTTTGCGGTGAAACTCAGCGACTGTAAGAGACTTACAGATTTATTCGTCGTTGATGATGCACACGTTGTATTTTGCTGTGTCTTTGATCAGTGAAAACAGGAGCGCCTTTCTCTCGCTCCGGAGGAGGCAAACCATTTAGCTCGGACATTAAAATAATGGTTGAACTCAGCTCTGCATGGATCTACATTTAAAACCCCGAGGTGCTGTATTGCACTAACCCCAGTTATATAGACGGTCATTTATTTCCCTGGCTCTCATGCAAAACAGGAAGTTGATCGCTGTTGTTCCACTCTAACAAGGACACAGGTCCATTAATGGCGACAAGGAAGCACCAAGTTGCAAGGTTGCAACAGTTGGAACAGTTTCTCCACAAACGTTAATGAATCACAATGTGTAATAGTGTATAATCTTCCTTCCGAAAGAGAAGTTTTACGGCTAAATGATGGCGACTGCAGTATTGAGTCCTTATTTCAGGGTCTGTTGAATATGTATAACCTTCGATAGACGGAACATGAATTATTCATCTGACGATTTGACGCTAATAACAGAGAGTTCTGTGGAGATGGATAAAAAAATAATCGCAACGTTTTATCTAGGGATAAAACTCTTTGATGGCTATCAAAGAACTTTCGCATTAATAAAAGTTAACTGGGGTTTTTTCCCGCAAGGTCGGAACCGCACGCAAACCGTTACACAGAATAGCGGTTCATTCCGAGTGGTCGGTTTGTCAGAAGTTGATGTTTGAATGGTGACAGATCAGAGTGGCTTCTAGCAGACAGAGTACATGACCTGTGGTATCAATTAGCTAAGGAAGTAAAACGTCATTCATGTGTACTCACAGATTTAAACTGGATCAACGATGCGAAGAAAAAAAATGTGGTCCTGAAACCGGTTGGAAAGGGTTATTCGGAGCAGGATATTGAAGATATAAGATATATAAAAAAAGCCATTCTAAATTCTAAACCAGTTTTTCGAACCGCTGACGTGGTCAAACAAGGCCACAAATAGACTCGCGTGTTTCTAGGAGTTCGTGAGCTTCGCTCGCTGGAGGAGGGAGGAAGGGAGGGAGCGCTCGTTCCGTGTGTTTAAAGGCTAACCTGCGAATGTCACGGTGACCCCCTCTGTCTCCATCTCTCTGTAATGAGCAGTCGGGGGGGGTGGGGGGGGGTGAGGGGGGGCGCGGGAGCATCCACTTTCAGCTGCCGTGCTCCCTCGCTCTCCGGAGAAGCGGTTTGTTCGGGGTGAACAGGGCAGGAGGCAGAAATGAAGGGATAGGGCGGGAGGTGACGGAGGTTTCAGCGCGCCAGATCGCTAGCCAGCTCGGGGATCGATTCACGGTCAGGCTCCTTGGGGGGCGGGGGGGGGGGGGGGGGGGGGGTCAGAACTTTGTCAGCGTCTTTGAAGGATCAACAACGTGAACCACGACAGCGGCAGAAATGAACAGCGATGTTGTAAACGCCAACAAGGCTGCGTTTCATCTGAGAGTCTCCACTTGCCTTCTTCCCTCCCTCCCCTCGTCCGTCCTCAGACGCCCCTGCCTCCTCCCAGACCCCCCTGCCTCCTCCCAGACCCCCCTGCCTCCTTCCAGACACTCCTGCCTCCTCCCAGCCCCCCCTGCCTCCTCCCAGACCCCCCTGCCTCCTCCCAGACACCCCTGCCTCCTCCCAGACACTCCTGCCTCCTCCCAGACCCCCCTGCCTCTTCCCAGACCCCCCTGCCTCCTCCCAGACCCCCCTGCCTCCTCCCAGACCCCCCTGCCTCCTCCCAGACACTCCTGCCTCCTCCCAGACCCCCCTGCCTCCTCCCAGACCCCCCTGCCTCCTCCCAGACCCCCCTGCCTCCACCCAGACGCCCCTACCTCTCACGGCGCCCCCGCACGGCTCGCTTGCTGGCTCCTGCTCTTCCTGAAACAGACAGGCCCCATGCTGGGAGCGCGGGCAGAGCGCCGCGGTGAACGGATCCACCGTAGCCTGCTCCTCTCCGCCCCCGCCTGCCCCGCCACCTCCACCAATACCCCACCCCCCGTAGCAGAGGCTTCGTAGCCTGTGTCCAAGTGTCCAAGAGGAGGCTCTCCAGCGAGAGGGAGGCTTCCAACCACTCGTGTTACCCAACGCCGGCCGCTCTATGCGAGCACCGTGTTAACGAATTCACGTGGTTGGTGGGTCTGGAGCTGAACTATCGCTTCAAAACGTTCCTGTCGACCGGATGCTAATGTGACTCCGGGGTTGGCTATCGCAGCCAGGAAATACTTCCTGGATATTATGCACATTTATTCACACGGACACGTTGGAATGCAGCGCACGTTCTCTTTCGGAATGTTAGGGTTAGCCAACGGAGGGAACGGCTACACCAGTGAAGACGTCGAGCCATGTGTTCCGTCAATCAGTGTGAGGTCTAGCTTGTACGAAGAGGGCACCCTCTCTCTCACACACACACACACACACACACACTCTCTCTGGATGGCTCTTTCTTTCTCTCTTCTGCCTCTCCCTCTGCTCTGCTCCCCCCCCCCCCCCCGTAAGCCCCGCCCGGGGCCCCCCGGCTGCTCTGAGAGAGTGCTGAGTTCTCCTCCCCAGGAGAAAACACACAGCTCAGGAGCTGTTGACAGAGGAGCACTGGCCCCCGACCCCCCCCCCCTTCCCCCCGGCCCCCGTCAGTCTGGACCCCAGGCCAGGCCTCCACCATCTGTCTCACCGCAGGGGGTGGGTGGGGGGGGACGTCAGTCCGGAGAAGAAAGTTAAGGGGCCGACCCTCCCGCACACCCACCAACACGCACACCCACACACACATTCACCACACGCACACCCACACACACATTCACCTCACGTCACGTGCACGCTCCTCCAGAGGAATTTGAAGCATGCCTGTCTTCTGAGCTTCTTGGAGATGTTGGGAGCCGGTGGCGTTGGCGTGGCGATCCGCTCCCGTCAGCGTTGGAACGCCTTTTCCAGTCGCTGGATTCACGGTCACGTTCCTCTCAGAGTCTCCTCAGGAAATCCAGTCTTCTGAACGTCCTGGTATCGAGGCGGCGGCGGCGGCGGCCTCGGCTGTCCTTTCTAGTCCTTCACCCGTTACGCTAAGCATGATTTAGCCACGTTAGCCGACGCTGTCTTGGGGAGGGAAAAGACAGATTGGTAATTAGGGGAGCGCTTGGGGTTCAGCCTGTCCTGTTTATTAGTCACATCTTCGTTGTCTGGGTGCTTGTATGCACTTGTGTCTCATCCACGTACTCGAACTTCGCCCGTTCTGGAGGTACGTGCCCGACCGTTCCAGGTTTTTCTGCGGTGAGAGCGGGTTGCGTTCGTCGGCTGTGTTCTCAGAAATGCCCACGCTGTCTGCTCCTCAAGGTTAGCCTTTCCTGTTCTCTCTGTTGAGAAACGGATAACCTTTGTGTTTGTCGGAGAGTTGCAGAAGTGGAGCTGCGGTCTTCAAATCTCTCTCGTTCTTTGTATTCCGCTCCCTCCTGCGTCTCTCTCCTGCTCCCTCACTTTCTGTCTGTCTGAGTGCGTGTCTGTATTCTCTCTCTGCCCTTCCTCCTCTCTCTCTCTCTCTCTCTCTCTTTGTCTCTCTCTCTCTCTCTCTCTCTCTCTCTCTCTCTCTCTCTGTCTCACTCTCTCTCTGTCTCTCTCTCTCTGTCTCACTCTCTCTGTCTCACTCTCTCTCTGTCTCTCTCTCTGTCTCTCTCTGTCTCTCTCTCTGTCTCACTCTCTCTCTGTCTCACTCTCTCTCTGTCTCTCTCTCTGTCTCACTCTCTCTCTGTCTCACTCTCTCTCTGTCTCACTCTCTCTCTGTCTCTCTCTCTCTGTCTCTCTCTCTCTGTCTCTGTCTCTCTCTCTCTGTCTCATTCTCTCTGTCTCTCTCTGTCTCTCTCTGTCTCTGTCTCTCTGTCTCTCTCTCTCTGTCTCTCTCTGCCCTTCCTCCTCCTCTCTCTCTCTCTCTCTCTCTCTCTCTCTCTCTCTCTCTGTCTCACTCTCTCTCTGTCTCACTCTCTCTCTGTCTCTCTCTCTCTGTCTCACTCTCTCTGTCTCTCTCTCTCTCTCTCTCTCTCTCTCTCTCTCTCTCTCTCTGTCTCTCTTTCTTTTTCTTCTCTCAGAGAGGTTTGCCAGACAGAGGGAGAGGTTTTTCCAACAGGTCCAGAGGGTCCAGAATCTCTCTCTGCTGGCTATTTAATCAAGCCAACAATGATTCTCCCTCAACAGTTTTCACTGCGATCTTTGATTGTGGTGTTCCAGCAGAACCGGAGCGTTTAAAGCGAGGGTCAGACGCCGTCTCTTCGCGGGGGGGTTTTGACAAGTTTTTGGGCGACTTCCAGGCCGCCCACGGGGCGAGTCGTCTGCCGTCACTCTCCGACAGTTCTCCCCGACCCCTGCCTGACCTCTGCCCCCCCCCCCCCTTTCCCTTCTGCTCCCCTCCAGGCTCCTACATGCTGGTGAACTCTTCCCAGCATGCCGCGGGCCACCGCGCCCAGCTCCTCCTGCAGACGCTGAGCGAGAACGACACGCACTGCGTCCAGTTCAGCTACTTCCTGTACAGCCGCGACGGCCACAGCCCGGGGGCCCTGCGCGCCTATGTGAGGGTGAACGGGGGCCCGCTGGGGAGCCCGGTCTGGAACATCTCCGGCTCCCACGGTCGTCAGTGGCACCAAGTGGAACTGGCCGTCAGTACGTTTTGGCCCAGTGAATACCAGGTAAGGACCCACCGCACTGCTGCACTTCACATTCAGCTCTACAGGGACGTTCCCCCCTGAGGCAGGTAGGGTGAAGGGCCTTGCCCAAGGACACAACGTCATGTTGGCACAGGCCGGAATCGAACTGGCGAACTTATGATCGCTAGCTCCACATCCTAACCCAGGGGTCGGCAA
Source organism: Neosalanx taihuensis (assembly GCA_030340665.1). Classification (NCBI taxonomy): domain Eukaryota; kingdom Metazoa; phylum Chordata; class Actinopteri; order Osmeriformes; family Salangidae; genus Neosalanx; species Neosalanx taihuensis. Next base: position 2,499,812 of record CM059294.1, on the reverse strand, counting down.
CCCTGGTCCTAGGGAGCCGCTGCTCTGAAGGTTTTAGGTCAGGGGTCACTAACAGGCGGATCGCGGTCCGGGTCGGGACCCAGAAGCTGTCTCATACGGACCCTGACCTACAGCCCAAACAGAGGGCTACGATTTGATATCAAACGGAGCGCTTCTATTGTAACCAGCGCAGCTTTTATCGTCTTTACCACAGAGGAGTGAGACAGAAAGGGAGAGAAGAATATGAGGACAATGGTGCTCTCAAAAAAAAAAGAAAAGTGGACAGCGAAAATAGGGCATTTAATCCATAATTGATTTTTAAATGGGTAAATGTTAGGCTTCTCCAAATTCAATTGGTTGATCTCCAAGCAGATGTAGCCATGGAAGAGCAGTTTGTGAGAGCTGACCCTTCTACTTTCTGGCTCCAAATGGTCCCTGAGACAGCTTCCCCAGGTCTGAGGAAAGTAGACCTCTTTCCCTATACCGCACACAACTGTGAGGCAGCATCCTCCACTATGAACATGATCAAAACAATATATCGTTCCAGGCTCACCAATGAGCACCTCCACATGTGTATGAGAATGGCCCTGACTCCATTTAAGCCCAGGTTTAAAATCCTGGCAGGACAAGCTAGAGCCCAATTCTCCCTCTGAGCAAAAAACGTGGGGGAGTTGAATATTGGGAGATTGTTAAGTTAAGTAGTTCAATGGTTAAGATATGTTGAGATTTATTATCTGAATTGGTTCAATTAAGAGTAACACAGAGTGTGCATATTTTTAGACATTCAAGCTTAAATAATTATTATATAATAAATTATTATTATTTAAGTCATGTGCTTTATTTTAATGTGCACATTGTGCACATGTTATTTTTTTATTTACTGAATTCGGTTCTGTGTTACATGACAATAAATATTGCCAGAAAGTTTTGAATTGTCCTGAAATCATTTGATTTACAAGGCAGGTATTGATTACGTGCAGATGTTCATAAAAGTACGAGGCCACTTAAATATATATCACACTAAGTTAGACATTATGATCTTCTGGACCATGAATTACTTAATGTAATTTTCTCGAACTGGACATCTTTATATTTTATTGAATCCCCCTGCTACTCCTCTCCTTTATCCCTATCCTCTTCTCTTCTACTCTTTTACCCCTCCACCCCCGCGTGCATTGACGAGACTGTGTGCCGTTGTTACTTAAGAGTTTTCCATCGGGGATCAATAAAGTCATTCTGATTCTGATAGACCAAATATTTTTTTATTGAACATGCTATTTAATCGTCTATACAATAGAGGTCTACACTGAACCGACCCAGACCCGTCTATTAAATCGCTTTGGATAAAAGGGTTTGCTAAATGAATACATGTAAATATAGAAACCTGAACACGGACTCATGCAGAACTGATTTATGTTTTTTTATGACATTATGTTAGTATTAAACTATTAAACTTTTCTAAATAACACCCGCACAGGCTGCTGACTGACTCTAGTCATGATCCGGTGTTCTTCAAGGTCGAGCGACTCGGGAATTACACACCATGTTAAACAGACCCGAGACCCGAAGTATTAGATTGAGGCCCGACCCGGACCCGGCTAACCATTTAAATGTAGCCCCGAACCCGTACGGAACCCGGATCGAGTCCCGGGTCCCTCGGGTCTCAGTGTAGACCTCTAATATCCATCACTAACGATGCAGAGGTTTTAAAACACCACCTATAAAAAACGTGATTCTGAACGAAACCAGTGTTGCATTAGTAAAAAGACACCGCCGTAACGTTTAAAACTAAGAAAATTACCTAAATGCGGGTAACATGAGTGATACCAAGGGCTTTGTAAATAAAGTTACATTAAAAAAAAATGTTATTTATTTATTTTTAAATTACAAAGGAAATTTTCTTATCGTTTCTGTATACAATTGTGTGTGTTGCGTCACAGTGCTGAAGGCTGACGGCATCGCTCAAAGGTATAAATACCACCAGATCTCAGTTTCCACCTCACACTGAAATCATGAAGCCAACTGAACTCATGAAGCTCAAGCTCAAAGAAGCCAATGTGCCAGCGGCCCGGAAGCGGCGCACTGCCCTCCCCCGGCTGGCTGTTATCCCTCCTCCCAATGTCCTGTATTTCAGGTTGAGCAAGGCAGGACACCTGTTTTCACAGGATCCATTACCTGCTCCTGCTGGAGCACCTGCTCTTGCTGGACCACCTGCTCCTGCTGGACCACCAGCTCCTGCTGGACCACCTGCTCCTGCTGCACCACCTGCTCCAAGTGCGCTACCTCCCTTAAGGACAAGACGTCCAACTTTAAGGTTGAGCAACCCTGTAGCAGCACCTGCGCCTGCTGCACCACCTGCAGCGGCTGCCCTGAGGACCAGACCTGCAAGCTCTGCCCGACTGAGCAAAGAAGACGATGCGCCAGCCACCCAGGAGCGGCACTCTGCCCTCCCCCCGCTGGCTGATATCCCTCCTCCCAATGTCCTGTATTTCAGTCTCAGCGGGACAGTATACCTGTGTCCACAGGATCCAACACCTGCTCCTGATGAACCACCTGATTCTGTTGGACCACCTGCTCCTGCTGAACCACCTGATTCTGTTGGACCACCTGCGCCTGCTGCACCACCTGCAGCGGCTGCCCTGAGGACCAGACCTGCCAGCTCTGCCAGACTGAGCAAAGAAGCCAATGCGCCAGCCGCCCGGAAGCGGCACTGTGCCCTCCCCCCGCTGGCTGTCATCCCAAAGCCTCCAGTAATTCCAAAGGCTAGACGTCCAAGACACAACGTCCTATCTTTCAGGTTGAGCGAAGCAGAACACCTGTTTCCACCGGCTCCACCCCCTGCAGCGGCTCCCGTGATGACAAGACGTCCGTCTTCTGCTGCACCACCTGTTTCACCATCAACAAGTGTGTGCCCCTCTCAGCTGGCTAGAGCCCCTGCTCCCAAGCAGAAAAAGAGGGTTCGATTCCACCTGCCAGACGAGTAGCTGGATCCTGGAGTCTCAATGATGGACAAGGAGCGAGTTGCCAGTCCTGTCATGTGTTCAAATGATTAAAATCACATTTAAAAAATCAAATAATAATGTCATATCATCTGTCCAAGTACCTGTAAGTTGGGTTTGGTAGAACATCCCTTACAAGACCAGAGATACATAGACGGACCAGACAGACCATTTGATTCAAAGCAAATGCTCTAGTAGGAAACAGTACTTTGACGTCTATCCACTGTACAGCCACAAAACTGACCCTGCAGTACTGGAACACCTCAGTAGAACTGGTTCTAGTATCAAATGGGCTCTAGAACCTTAATGCTAACAAACCACAACTTTTTCAATGATAGCATCTCTATCATTTGTTCTAGACCAGGGGTGGGCGATCCTGGTCCTCGAGGGCCGCTGTCCTGAAGGTTTCCCTGCTCCAGCACACCTGATTCTAAAGAATGCGTTGTTATCAAGCTCTGTGGAAGCCTGATGATTAGTATTAGGTGTGCTGGAGCAGGGAAACATCTAAAACCTTCAGGACAGCGGCCCTCGAGGACCAGGATTGCCCACCCCTGTTCTAGACAGCAGGATCTGTAACAGTCTCGTTTGTTCAATAGCCTGACTGAGAAAAAGAGGAGTTAAAGTCAGTGGGGGTGCTGGAATCATGAAACGTGTTCGTCTCGTTATAGTATGTGAGGTATATTATTATTACTGGCTTTCCTACAGATACGCTATTGTACGTTTGAGGTTCATGCTATTTAAATTGTAACTTGTTTAACTGATTACTATTATGGCTCTTTGGCACTTGTTTGGTTTCCCTCAATGTATGCTTCATAATCTGACTACTGGCTGTGTTTGGGGATATCTCGTTATGATCAGTGACCGATGCTCTTTTGTAAAGCTCTCTGTCGGAAGTCACTCTGATTCTAATGAAGGGTCGTTATCAAGCTCTGTGGAAGCCTCATAACGACCCGTTCATTAGAATCAGGTGTGCTGGAGCAGGGAAACATCTAGAACCTTCAGGACAGTGGCTCTCTAGGACCAGGGTTGCCCACCCCTGCCCCAGCCACCTGACTCCCCCACTTTATAACTGTTACCATTTGATTCAATCAAATGCTCTAGTAGGAAACAGTACTTTGACGTCTATCCACTGCACAGCCACAGAACTGACCCTGCAGTACTGGAACACCTCAGTAGAACTGGTTCTAGTATCTGTTTGAAATGATCTATTATATTGACGTCTACCAACCACATTCCTACAGCCAATAGTATACAATATACAAGTATACAGTACACTGTACACTATACAATAACACTGCACTGCTGTAAATGCCTCCATATTATTCTCGTTATTATTTTAAAAGGAAATGTTCCTCTATAAAACTTCCATTGCATTACAAGGCAGCACCGAAACAGCAACATATTATTATTAGTTCCTTTAAAAAGCTTGATCATATGTATTTTTCTATAGATCATTTGTTATGATACGATAATATATACACTTATTTCCCCACCCCCCTATGGTAGTGGCTTCTGCTATAAATCTATCATTAAACGCTTTAACATCATCGTATCTTACACTATATGCCTGTTTACCCATGGACAATCCACAACAGAACTGTAACACCTTAGTAAAATAACTATATATACAGTATATATATTGCTTTTTAATGAGATACTGTGATAGGGATATCCTCCAGCATGTTCCACTATAAGACATTAGCATAATAAATATTAGGAATATATATTTTAGAGCTAGATTATAAGGCTAGCTCATCCCTGCACTCCCATGGTACAGCAGACCACTGCAGTGCCGTTAAGCAGTTGTACAACTTTATTGATATTGTCGTCTCCTGGGGCCCTGGTTTGGGAACATATCTGGGGGGGGGTGGGGGGGTGGGGGGGGGGGTACAGTATCCGATCTGACGACACAGCAGTATGGCCCTCACGCAAGGCCTGCCTGAGGGTGACCTCTTAGTTAATTACATGTCAATCTCGCTCTCAGTTTAATTATCATCGATTCCCAGATGAATGTAGACTAGGTTAGTGCCGGGGGGGGGGGGGGGGGGGGGGGGGCTGTTATACGACTGGGGCCCCCGTGTGAGAGGGCCAAACGCTGCTGCCAGTCAGACTGGCCCCCCGGCCCCCAAGTCAGTTATGGACACATGACTGCCCCCCCCAGTCTTCCGGCCCATTCCCCACGCCCTGTCCCCCCCATTCCCCACGCCCTGTCCCCCTGTCCCCCCCATTCCCCACGCCCTGTCCCCCTGTCCCCCCCATTCCCCACGCCCTGTCCCCCTGTCCCCCCCATTCCCCACGCCCTGTCCCCCTGTCTCCCCCATTCCCCACGCCCTGTCCCCCTGTCCCCCCCATTCCCCACGCCCTGTCCCCCTGTCCCCCCCATCCCCACGCCCTGTCCCCCCGTCCTCCCGATCCCCCCACTCCCTGTGCCCCCCCCATCCCCTACACCTACCTGTTCGACGCCGTCGCCCCTCAGACTTTTTGAGTGACCCCCCCCCTCCCCCCCCCGGTGCCCAGTCCCCCCGCCCGCCCCGTAAATCCAATTTCTCCTTTCTGCGAACTCCGCGCAGCTGTCAGAAAGCAATTTAGTTGAGTAGGGCTGCGTTTTTTATCGAGAACTGTCAATCTCACCTGCGTAATGAACTTCAGCGGGGCGGCGATGCCGGACGTGACCTTCGCGTGTAAATAAGAGGGGCCCGCTCTGCGCACACAGGCTCTGAGGCGGGCCCACACTGCCAGGCCACGTCTCCCGACGACGCCAGGTATTTAAGCTTGACGGTGACACTCGCACGTAAACACACAAACGCGCCGCGAAAGCGGCCGCAGTCGTGGAGGTTGCGGGCCGCGGGCCAGGGGAAAAATGACCTCGATAATGGCTGACGCACGCAAAGCTTGCTCTATTTTTCCTCTCAGCGTTATATTTGCCCGGGGAGTCATCACAGTAAATATACCAGCGCACAAGAGGATTACGAGCCGATCCGATCGATGCTGCCGCAGCCAATCGCATCGCCCTGTCCGTCCCCGGGGCCGCCAGCGGGGACCCCTCGCCCAGGTGGAGAAACTGTTCATCAAAGCTGCTTCGACAGCCTGTGATGCGGTCAGGATGGCAGGTTCTCCCCTCGTCTTTTTCTCTCGTCCTCGCTCCTCCTCTCTATTTCCTTCATCTCCTCTTATTTCTTCTTTTTCTCTAGCCAGGTCGGGAGGAGAAAAAAGTCCCCCCCCCCCCTTCCTGTCTCCTCCCTTCCTGTTTGAAAAAGGTCGGCGTCTCGCTTCATTGGTGCGCCGGTGAGCCGGGCTGTGATCCTGTCTGTCTGCGGTGTTCAGGTAGAGCCTCTCTCAGCTGGTACGCTGGGCTGGGCTGTGTTCCTGTCTGTCTGCGGTGTTCAGGTAGAGCCTCTCTCAGCTGGTACGCTGGGCTGGGCTGTGTTCCTGTCTGTCTGCGGTGTTCAGGTAGAGCCTCTCTCAGCTGGTACGCTGGGCTGGGCTGGGTTCCTGTCTGTCTGCGGTGTTCAGGTAGAGCCTCTCTCAGCTGGTACGCTGGGCTGGGCTGTGTTCCTGTCTGTCTGCGGTGTTCAGGTAGAGCCTCTCTCAGCTGGTACGCTGGGCTGGGCTGTGTTCCTGTCTGTCTGCGGTGTTCAGGTAGAGCCTCTCTCAGCTGGTACGCTGGGCTGTGTTCCTGTCTGCGGTGTTCAGGTAGAGCCTCTCTCAGCTGGTACGCTGGGCTGGGCTGGGTTCCTGTCTGTCTGCAGTGTTCAGGTAGAGCCTCTCTCAGCTGGTACGCTGGGCTGGGCTGGGTTCCTGTCTGTCTGCAGTGTTCAGGTAGAGCCTCTCTCAGCTGGTACGCTGGGCTGTGCGCTCGGCAGGCCTGCGGAGCTAGAAGCCTGAGTCAGAAAGACGGTGGAGACAGGAGAGGTGAAGCGGATGAGTCAGGGCTCGGGAAGGAGAGCCGTGGATGAGAGGCGGCGCTCGACCCGTGGCTTCGGCGAGGGCGCCGCTTCTCGAGGGCCGTCTTTGAACCGGAACAAGAGGCGGAACAGCTGGACGGGTTTCAGGCCCAGGGTCAAAACAGGGACGCTTCTTTCGCCTTCCTGCGATTCCGTCGTTCCCTTTCTCTGGAGGAGGGGGCCTGTTTGTTTCTCCCACGTATCCTTCCGCCCTTATGCGACCTCACGCTAACGTGTTCTCCCTCACAAAGACAGCGAGAGGCAGAGCGACGGCGGAGTCGCTCCTCCAACACGGCTTACGGTGCTAATCCCCCCACCGACCTTGTCAAGCCCCCGCGAGCGAGGAGGCTGGCGACTTGCCTCCGCTTCCCCCTACACCCACCGGAACTG